>JABXWE010022501.1:0-31834 GCA_014611495.1 Limonius californicus
CATGTCAAAAACAGACAGGAAATAATTTGATTACCTCCTTTTTGATGTTAATTTTAAGTACTTTGTGCCGATGTTATTTTGGTCTGAAGATGGGTTAACTAGAAAACGTTAAAATTGTATAAGTTCATTTATTAAATTTTGTGGGAATCGACATTGATTTTTATTATATTTATTCAATCTATCCCACTATGAGACACATGGACATCAACGAATTTATCTTCATTATATTCTAAATATTGTTGAATAAACATTTGCAATGACGATATATTTTGAAATATAATTTTTTGGAATGAAAGTTATTTAATTATTCCTCAATGCAATGTGATTAAGGCGCCAAAATCTTTAGCCCAGAGCGCTCAAACTTGTTAAAACGGCCCTGAGCATTGTTATGTATACTGTAAATAATTTTCTTGAAAAACTGTCTTGAAAATTATAAATATCATGTATTTTTTTTTATCCTCTACTTTAGTAAATGGCCATTCTAAAATTCACATTAAGAAAGTATTACCGTCTAAAATAAATCTTAGAACTCTTAACAGCTTACAAAACTCAAATTTCGTAAGTCAATCTTATTCTAAAAATAAATAACTGTTTTTTTAATATTGGCCTTTTTCAAATAGTGGAGATTATAGAAACACTGATTTGAAAAGTTTATAATTATTATTTCAACAACCAACGTTTTTAAGTTTCAGTTAAAAAGGAGGTGTTCTAAAATAATTGATGAATTATTCAAAGGAAATTCAAGGAAATTTAGTGTAATAAACTCTTGAGAAATTTCCAATTACAAATTAACATAATCAACATCAACAGTTTTTTCGTCTGTGAGGCTGGGCGCTGGCCTCCTCTATGCCACGTTATTCTCCTCAGCACTAAGGTAGAAACGCGAGGGGCCTGCAGTTTAACGTCGAATCAGAACCACAGAAATTCCAGAGAATGATATCACTATGACGTACTAGTACGTCAGAGTTCAGTAGAATCGATCTACGGCTGTTCGTCAACAGGTTCTGAAATGAAAAATATAGATAAACACTTACAGGGTGGCCCATCGAAAACGAAACAGGCGTGTTTTGTAACACTAAACCTCAATTCTTCGAAAAACGCCCGAAGACGTCAAATTAACTTGCCAGACGGACATGCTATTTCCGTCTGGTGTCTTTCACCCTAAATATTTTAAATGGCAACAGGTATCAAAAGACATACCATTTGGAAGCTCGACGTAGTAGCTTTGCAGTGTTCGGTATTCATTCCCGCGGAAATGCAGTCCAAAGTTTGAGGGTGGTAAATGTTCTAAAGCATTTATGGAATGATTAGACGGCATTGGTTGACCATACGTTAACGTCAACATTTGAATGTTTTCTTAGGTCAGCGTTACCATATTTCGTAATTGTTGTTTTCGTTGAACATTTAAATTGTTTTATTCGATTTCAGAAAGAGTTGAAATAATTGCGTTTTTCTTGAAAATAATGGATGCGCCAGTATAAGCACCGAATTATGCAATTAGAAACATGCAGATAAGCATGTAAATCGCAAGTGTGTCTTGGAGTTAGTGAAACGGAAGACCGTGTCTGTCACAAATAAAAAGCGAAATGCCGAAAGTTGTCGAGTGCAAGACAAATGTATGGAGTATTAATTGAACCAGTATTCAACTAATTTTGAAACACTACAAGTTTTATCCTTACAAGATTCATTTGCTTAAAAATCTCAATGAAGACAATTTTTACCGCAATTTGCAATATTGTGAGATTGTAAGTGAATGAGCGATAAATAATCAAAATTTTTAATGTGTGGTTTTCCAATGTATTCGCTTTTTTAATCCTAGGATAATTCATGAAACGCATACTCAACAGCTCAAACAATTAAACGTTTGGGCTTGCATTTCTACTGATCGTCTCGTTGGTCCATTTTTCTTACTTGATAGTTTGACTGAACAGATCTACATGGAAGTGTTACAAGACTACATTGATTCAATATTAACTGACATTTGTTAAACAATATTTGGATCGAAGGTTCAGGTCAGTGGATTGGAAGAAGAGGCGCTATTGAATGTCCCGCAAGTTCGTCAGATTTATCTCCCCTAGGTTTCTTTTTGTGGTGTCATTGAAAGGGTAAAATGTACTCAACGCAACCCGATTCTTTACAAGATTTATAACAACGTACAACCATCGAATTCCGTCTAATCACTCCGCAAATGCATCAGAATGTGTGACGACATTTTCAACAGAACCTTTATTACTGTATGGACGCTGGTGGTGCTCATTTTGAACATTTACTCCCTTAAAACTTTGGACTGTGGTGGAATGTGGTACCAGCACGATGATTCCCCTGCGCACTTTGCGTTACGTGCAAGACAATTTATGAATCAACGGTTTGAAGGACATATAATTGGTAGAGGAGAACAGCACTCCCGGCCCCAAGATCTCCGGACTTAAGTTGTTTACATTATTTGTAGGGCCATGTGAAAGATATGGTATACCAAACACCATCAGAGAATGTTGAAGATGTTAGAAGACGCATTTTTGAGGCAGCAGAACTAATTCGAAATAACAATGTTATGTTACGTAGGGCAACCAGATGGCTCTTAAGAAGAGTCAGAATGTGTCTCGAGAGCAACGGTGGCCATTTCGAACAATCTTTATAGTGAATTTAAACTAAAATAAAAATAAGTATTGGCTTTTCTGAAATGGTAATAATTTAACACTCTGTATTTTGAAAGCGGTTTACTTTAGGGCATAACTTTATTAGAATTTTTAACTATATTTGATCTAAAGATTACATACACGCTGTAGTGACCTTGCATCGTGGGGCACCCTGTAGATTGAAAATAGAATTATATTTAAAAGACGTGCGTTTAGATATCAATTTTCTTCAATTTTAAGAAATGTAGGATTTGTTAACCTGATTGTAGCTCTCGAAATTTAAGTTTGCATTTTTATGTCTCAACCAAAATATTTCGATTTAGATGGGGGAATTGCTGGATATAAACTATAAACAAATCAGAACGAGCTCGCATTGTTGGATGCGATTTTATCAGAGACGGCGTCTCGAAAGGCTCTTATTTAAATGAGAAGGGAAGCCGCAATGCATGCGTCAGTCTCTTCCCTCTTATTTTCGGATCGCCGCTGTCTTGGCGCCACGCTGGGCCCGGCGTTTGAAGATCTTGCTTTGGGCAACAAGAAAAAATTACGTTTAGTTCCTTTTGTTTTTATTACTCAAACGGCGACTGAACCCTGTACATGTAGAATTTACCACCTAGTCTGCCAAGACGTGTTCTAACAGGTTTCTGAATGCATAGGAGACCAGTGAACCGTGAATGGTCACTCTTGTCCATTTGGCTTTAGAAACAGTTTTTGTTGAGGTAATCTTCCAACTTACTTGAAAATTGGGCTTTTGTTATTTCCGGTGCTTTGTTTCGTGCCACATCCCTACTGACTTTCATTACCAGTAGAAATAACGTTTTGTATACAGTCTGTTCGTGGGAATAACCTACAATAGCTATATTTTTCACTTTGCTTACCTTTCTGTTAAGATGTAAATACGTTTTTTATAACAGATATGCATTTGGTTCTATCAACAATATTTTCATATTTTTAATGCAGAATGCAATGATATAATCGAACAAATTAAAAACTGTTTCGTTATGATTCAAATAATTATATTTCAATTTTCTGAAAATGGAGCGTTGAATTTCTATATTTTGCAACTCTCCGAGTTTTTACTACATAAAAGTATCAAGCGACGTGTAAGATAAAAATACAAATAACTAAGTTACAATTGTTAGAGGAAAACAGGTAATAGTTGTATATAACATGTGATTAGGAAGTTTGCAAATTAGGGAAGGCTATGAAAATTTACTATAAACTATAAACAAATTCCGATTTAATCAATTGTCGAATTAAAATAATTTGTTCTCCTGTTAAAATTTGTATAACATGTTTGTTGTTTGTTTACGTTTTAAAATGCGTTTTATTGCGACGAGATAAGGTTTGATCTTGTGTACCGATTTTTCCGGTCAGTACTTGGGGTCGTAGTTTTGTTATGGACGCCACTTTCGGTGCCCTGGCGTTTATAGTATAAGTGAAACAGTACATATCTTTACAATAAATTTATTTCACAAAGTGAAAACGATGTTTCGTAAACAACGGTCGAAGAACAAGTGTCCCACATGAGCCCTTTAGAAATCCAAAACTACCGTTATTTACGGTCGGTAGGGATTAGTGTGACGGCCGTGGGCTAGAGGTTAGCGCGTTAGACTTCTACGCTGAAGGTCCTGAGTTCAATTCCCGGACCAGAACATCGGATTTTTAACGGCCGTTCTCTCTCGCAAGGCAATGGCAAACCAGCGAGGTATTCTACCTAGTAAATATTCTCTGGAGTAGAAGTGTTTACACTTCCCGTGGTTCGGAGCCCACGTTAAACTGTAGGTCCTCTATGTCTGTGACTCTAAAAACGCGCAACACAGGCATAGGAGAGAAGATCGCTACGTCTCGTAAGTGATAAAGCACTCTAAGAAGAAGGGATTAGTGACCGCATGGACACTCTTAAACGCAGAAAACTTAGGCGACCATAAATAATATATGGGGCACCGGCACTTTGTTTGAAGCGGCAAAAAAATTTCTTCTGAGAATTTCAAATCCTTCTTCCCCCTTTGATTTGCTAACAGCCTGAACGATTCCCCAAAATCTATCATAATATTGATCTACATTCTCATTAAAAATTTGCCTACAACAATAATGTTCTTGCCTTAATTGTATTTCGTTACCTTTAGTACCATATTGGTCAATTAGAAATAAATAAACTTTGGACAGCCATGAAAGATAGTGGAGTGGAGACAGTCTATATAAACGCAGTAAAGCAAATATATAAGAATAATATCAGCAAAGTAAAGATAGGACGAAGTTTGTTACACGCCAAACGAGCTTTAACGTCGACCCGCAACAGGATAGGTGGAAAAAGGCCTGCAGCTTAGCTCAGGGGAGTAGGGGTGGTTCATGGAAACCGCTTACGGGAGGGAAAACTTCCTAGTTGTGTACAGGGTAGGTCAAAATTAACGGGCGCCACTTTCCACATCACAGCAGATTACCAGTTCTCGTGGAAGGCCAAGAAGCCAGCAGCTTACGGGAATCGAACTCACCTTTATTGTGCCTCCTTCCGTATATAAAGCTTTACAAAGCTCATGCACACAAAGATAAAAACACAAAAATAAAAGATGTGGTAAATTTCAAGACAAATATAATTCAACTTCTTTTAGTTTACTAGCATGATACAAAAATGATAACAATTACATGGAAAATGGTAGTATTTATGGTTCAGTAATACAAGATTTTGTTAGAACGTTCGAACTGAAGAACAAAACTTCCACGGGTTTGATCGATTTTATCCGACACAGTCGAGAAAACAATTTCACTGAATTGTTTTTGCACGAAGCTGACACTCGTTAATATTTTTAATACAACGCAAGCCAAAAATTCGTTTGCCTAACGCAAAAATACGAAGCGATAACTTGATTAGCAAAAGAGCTGCTACACAACCCGATATTCAAAAGAAAACACGTCAGTTCACACCCAAAGCCTAGCATCCACTCTTTTTTTTTTTTCTTAATTTATTCACGGTCCCTGAAGATGGTGACCGGGCCGAGCAAAGGTGGAAATTCGACTGCAGAGGAAACGCAACGCGAATATGCATCGGTCAAAAATATTACACCACATTGCGAAATATGGTGCAATAATTCTGGAACAATTTAACACGTAAATTCGCAGAAAGCGTTCGGGACCAAGCGCGTAGACAAAACACCAATCGTCAATTCTGTATGATAACAAAAAAAGTTTCACACCAAACTGTATTTGGAAAATAATATAGTAATCGGCTACAGAGTGGCAATTAAAATATGACTTTAATTAAAATGAAGGGGCAAAATCAAATGAACATAAGAAGTTACTCAAACGAATTTGTTGTAAATAAGGGTTTAAATCAGGGCTACTGCATATCTCCTACGCTTTTTAAAATATATGTAAACAGGGCATTAAGAGAATGGAACCGTAAATGTAGTCAAATATATATCTACAGTTTTCTGTTCGCCGATGGCCAAGTCATATTGGCAGAGGATGAAGACGACATAAATCACATGTTCAAAAAATTAAAGAAGAGTATGACAGGTGGGGCTTAGAGATTAATATGGATAAAACGAAATACATAGTAATCGGGAAGCACGGAAAAGATTAGCAAACCCACGTAGCAATAATTAAAGCCTCCAACGAATATAAATATTTAGGAGTAACATTAACATCAGTCGATAGAGATGAACGAGACAAACGAAACAAAATTCAAAGAGGAAAGATTGTAACAAAACAGCTGTTCTGTGGAATAACACGTTTACTAATAAAAAAAAACATTTCTTAGAAACCCTAGTGGAAAGTTGTATCGCCTATGGAACGGAGGTATGGACGATAGATCAAAACATGTCCAAAAAGATAACATACGCGGAAATTATGTATTGGAGAAGATGTTGTGGAATTACTTTACTAGGCCGTGTTAGAAGTGATAGAGTTAAACAAATGATGCAAGTAGAAACATCACTGCTAGACGTAAATGAAATAAAACAGCTCAAATGGTATAGACATATGAGAAGGATGGCTGAATACAGATTACCACAAAGAAGCTGGAGATGGGAACCACCACAGCGAAGAAGGGGCAGACCAAGGAAAGGATAGAACATAGCTATTATGGAAGCCATGCAAAAACGAGAGTTAAGAGAAGAAGACTACCTGGACAAGAAAGCATGGGCTTTGGGATGCGGAAGACGGCCAAGATAGCTGTAGAAACCGCCTACGTGCTATGTTTTTAACGATTTCCAATAAGAACAATTTTCAATTGATTCACTGGCTAATCCTTCAATTTGTGAACAAATACGGTAGAATAGTGCATCGTGGGTGCAAATAGATAGAGCTCTTTCACAATTTCTACGAAATTGATATATATTGTTTGTAACACCACCTTTAGTATCGGTCTTACAAGCTTCGATATTAAATTTATTTATTAAACTAGCCGCTATCATTAACATATTTTCGCTACCAACTACATTTGAGTTTGACTGTACGTCTGCTGGATCTGGATTGCGCTTTCCATCAGCCATATTTATGACGTAACAATAAAAAACACTAATCTACTATAAGGCGCCCTACACTACACTTTACCCCAAATTTCAAAGTAACTCACACTTAAGGATGCTCCTTTGCAGTAGTGTCGTGGTTTGGTTTCCGTGATGGTATCCTCCACTACGTCTGTCTTTGGGCTGGCTGCTCTAGGTGTAGGAGTTTCGGGGTCGTTTTACTGATGCATAAATGATAGCACACCAGACGGTCTACGAACACCGCTGCCACCAGTTCCTGTCTACCGATTTTTTCCTGTCGGTACTTGGGGTCGTAGTTTTGTTATGGGCGCCACTTTCGGTATCCTAGTATTTGTGGTATTAAGTAAAACGCTAGATATTTCTACAATAACTTTATTTGGCAAAATAAAAACAATGTTTTACAAACAACGATCGGAGAACAAGTGTCCCACATGTGCCCTTTCAACATCCAAAAGTACCATGATTACATACACAGAAAGTCTAAGCGACCATAAATAATATATGGAGCACTTTGTTTGAAACGACCGGTAGGATACAAAATGGCACATCTGCAGGTCACCATTAATCAACACAAATATTAAACAAATGCACATGTCTAAATTAGTTGAACACAACATTGAGGTTAAGTTTACTTTGCTTGTGTTTACATTCCAAGAAATAAACACAAGGTACGGCCTGTACGCAACATGGCAGATACGACATGCCTTGTGGCACTCACAGCGAACCCTAATTTGAAATCTTTTGATCACTCGTTACTTGGGTACTATTACTGAACAAACAATTACAGACAAAATGGAATGACTTAAAAATTCCAAAATTTGATATTTTCATAAAATATCTGAAAATTGTTTCTGCTATTTTAAATACAAGATAGCGCCTTTTATGTGACGCTCCTTTGTTTACCAATTTTCAAAGACACTTCAATGAGTGGAAAATGTAAATACAAGAATTTAAATTATTTATACATATTTTTGGCTATAAGCTAAATGCCAACTACTATGCAGCATATGAATACAGTAATATAAATATATAAGGTGTATTACATGATTAGATTGAAAATACTACAATTTCGCTATTTATTCAAATACGTATCTATCGAAATAAAGTTTTGATCTAGCAGGAAAAGCTGCTCCATAAATTAGGTCCATACATCCTCAGTTTTGTTTCTATTTAGAAAGAGAAGCTTGAAAGCTGTTTAAGAACCTATATTTCTTATGGATAGCTACAGTTAAATTGTGGATAACGACTAGTAAAGTCCACAGAATGCACTGGCCAGCTCAATCGCCAGACTTGAACCAGTAGAGAACTTATGGCAAGAAATATCAGACACGTATTTACAAGGAAGCCCACTAAAACAGAATTAATCCCATCTCAGATTCGTGCTTGGTTTTGCTCTATTTTGAAGGTGAAACTAGTAAAACCAAATTTCGTACCAAAATAATAATGCTGGAGGATTCTGATTTAACCTGCATTACGTAATTTTTGTGATTTTGAATAAAATATATGAACACGTTTAAACTTCAGTTAACCGCAACACGCGGGACTGTGTAAAACTACTGTATGTTTTCAAATTATGTCCGTTTATTTGCCTAGTTGCTGTAATGACTTGATTGTGAATTAAGTTCAACAAAAGAAGAGTCTTATCTTGTCTATCTCCGACCGCCTGACAGTGTGTCTGGCAATAATTAAAGAATGGTTTTGTCTTGTTAAATGGATTGTAGGTGTAACAACTACGTGTTCGTCTTAATTATTACATTGTTTCACTTCCTAGCACATTGACCTATGCTATCTTCTATAGTTGGTTTAATCTGCAAATGACCTCATCGCTAGGATTGTTGCTTTTTATTCCGCAGTTATCTTTATCAATTTGCAGGAAAGACATGCACTTGCTCCTTTGCTAATGATGATAATACAGGTTCTAATTTGCACATATAAGGCTCTATTTTACACCATGTGTTTTATTACCGTATTATTTGATAATAACGTGTTGAATTTGAATTTAATGAGCGTTATAACGAACGAAGAAATAGTTATTTAATAGTTAATAGCGAACATTTTGTGACGATAAGCATAAATCGAAAGTATTAAAAGCTTCTGAAAATTTAAAATATGCAATGGAAACACTTTTAATGAATGAGCTGATAAATTTCTTCTGCAACAGAAAACTAAAGCTGAAGTTCTAAGCCTACAGCACATTATCATAATATTATTAACAATATTATATTTACGTATTCATGAACATTGAACATGCATATATTTGCATGTTTTATTAAATTTACTGCACCAAATCGTCCAGTGGTTAGAGCACTGGGCTACAGTTCGGAAGGTCAGGAGTTCATATCCCCCATTCTATGTCTGGTGGGCGGACGGCTTACCCAGTCGCTTTAAATAATAGCGTACCTACGTTCGAATGAACAAGAGGTAATGATGCGTTTGTATATTGCGTGATGCTCACCGCGTCACTATGTGCGATGATGTAGGCGTGCAACATCCGGGTGTGAGAGCAAGCATACGGGACTTTCGACCTTCCCCCTGCGAGGCCAAATTCCTTTATGAGGTGTAGAGCCTCATCCTTATTATATTTCATTTAGAATAAATATATAGAAAAAGATTGTGACACATTTCAAAAACTGCTTTTCCATGAAATGTGTGATATTAGTACAAGATTCTTTAATGTTGGTATTCATAGTACTTTCTGTAATAGTTTGAAGAAGTTGAGTAGTTTCAACGGAGAAATAATCTTGTTTTGCATATGAAACAATTTTTGTCGTTGAGTTAATCACAAAATTGTGTGGAGTTTTCTTGAAATTTAGTACCTTGATATATATATAATCTGATCCCTTTTTACCTTTCGGTGTAGGGTGAAATAGTACCTTGATAACTAATCATATTCATAATATACACTTTGAAATATTAACTATGCAATTACAATATAAAAGGTACGAGACCCAAAGTGCGCCAACGTGGAAATTACTGCCAATTAAGCGAATTCGCTAGCGGTCGTGTTGTTGGTTTGCGCGAAGGTGGTTTTTCGTTCAGAGAAATTGCAAATCGCCTTAACCGGAACCAATCCACTATCATGCGCTGCTATCAGGTATGGATTAAGGAGGGCCAGAAACGTCGCAGAAGAGGAACCGGGGGGCGAAGAAGAACAAATGATGTGCAGGACCGCCATCTTCGACTCATGGTAACAAGAGACCGATTCTCCAGTACCAGATCAATTGACGATCAATGGTTACCTAACGAAGGTCGTCGTGTAACCTTTCGAACGGTGTACCACAGAATCAGAGCGTTCTGCTTGCAATCCTATCGGCCACATCTTGTGTTACCACTAACGGATCAACACCAACAGCAACGTTTGGAGTGGTGTAGGTTGCGACTCAACTGGAACCTAGAGTGGCATAGGGTGGTGTTCGGTGATGAATCCCGATTCTGTTAGGGGATGCATGACGACCGTATGAGAGTCAGACGAACACATGGGGAACGTCGCAATGTTGAATTTTCTGTTACGAGGCATGTGCACCAAACTGTGGGAACTATGGTATGGGGTGCTATAACTTATGGGAGTAGGTCCCGTTTGTTATTCATCCGAGGCAATAGGAACGCCCAGCAATATGTGGATAAGGTGGTAGAACCCCATATTCTTCCATTTCTTCAGCAGTTGGAAGACCCACTTTTCCAGCAGGATAATGCCCGTCCCCATATTGCAAGACGTTCTATAGACCGATTTGCAGAGGATAATGTCAATCTCTTGCCATGGCTACCCAGATCTCCCGATCTTTCGCCCATCGAGCATATTTGGGACGTTATGGGGAGAAGACTGAGGAACTTCCTACATCCTCCGCAGACGCTGCAAGCTCTACAGCACGAATTACACGTTGCTTGGGACAAATACCTCAAGAGGAAATCGACCATCTGCTAGAATCGATGCCACGAAAAGTGGGGAAGTGTGTAACCAATAGGGGCACCAAACCATTATTAAAAAAATTCCGCACATGCGTCAATTTCGATACACCCTGTTTACAGCATGTTTAAGTATTAACTAACAAACTTCGGAAGGTGATTCCTAGGTCATTTTAGTAAAAGAACTTCCAGTAGTCTGAAAACGTTGCGGAGTTACTCTGAATCTACACTTATCCAATAACTTTTTTATTAACTTCAATAATAGTTGCGTTAACGTACATATATTTTCTGCACATTTCTCTCTGTGTAAATTCTATTAGCCATACTAACTAGCAGAACCAATACAAAACATAATAATTACAATGTGTTAAACAACAGCTGACTTAATTAATGGTTTATTACCAGTTTAGAGGAACTATTTATATCTAGAAAAATATATCACTACGCCAACACACTAGCATGTTGCTTTTCTGGATGATGTTATTATTTTAAATAGTGTGATATTAGGCTCATAAATATGTTATAAACAATACGGACGTATATGTTCCCAATTGTCAAAATATTAGCACGCAAGCCGCTAGAATTAGACTTCGCTCATTCATTGTCAAACTATTTTTAATATCTCGAAAGTACAAAATATTATATTTCACATTCTCTTCGAAAAAATGTCGTTGTCGCAACCCTCACGTATGTATTTTGTATTTACTTTGATGCTTGTGTATTGTGGCGAAGGTCACTGGCATTGCAACGCTTAAAATCCATTACGACTGAAAATTCTTATACATACTTGTTATTTATCGGACCCTATTCAGGAAAATTCTATTAAAATCTTCTTTATTTTACACTTTAATAAGCACGTCTCATTATTTAGAATGTGAAAATTTGTGTGTTTCATTAAAAAAATTATTAGAAGACTTCAACAATACAAAAATATACAGCGTGTTCCGTTGCAGAAAGCTTTATATTGTAACAAAGAAATGATTTTTTTTGTTAATTAAATAAATAAATCTTGTATATGCACATAGCGTTGTTGTTACTTGTTATTAAAAAAGAGTAATTTCGTTTCAATAACTTTAGCCGACTTGTTGATATGGCCCTATGATGTACTGTTTTCTTGAATATTTATGGAATAAATCTACACTTTTACATGGTTTATTTTTTTAAGTCATACTGTTCTAACAAAAATTCACAGTAAACTACTCTCGCAGAATGTTGTTGAAATCAACCGTGTTGCAAAATAGTATAAGATGCGCTACAAGGTTTCTGTAATTATAACTGAAGAAGTTCCAGACCATCGTACATGTGAAATATTTTATTGTGTGCTAAATTCACTGTATAAGGTACACCTGGTATGATGAAACGCTCTGTATAAGCGATAACTTGCTACTTGTCACTTGCCTGGGATAAACGTGATATAGCAATCGCATATTTTGCTTCATGTAACGAACTACTATATCCAAGCCCAGATGAAATGTTTTCATTCGTTTTCCCTCAGAATCCTTTTATGATGAAATACACATAAACAAGGTTTTCTCAAGTACAGTGTACACACGGCATTTATATGTGAGTCATAACACAGTTCGTAACCTCTGTTGGTTCTAATTGTCTTAGCAGTCATTGTAATAAAAATAAGTGTTATTAGTCCTTGTTGATGTGATGGCCTTGTTTTCACGACTGCGTTGGCTTTTTTACTCCAGAATTATTCCAGCGATTATGATTTATGGTTTGTTTATTGCCACCTGCTCCTTAATTAAGATTTTAAAACTTTTTTCACTTCGAATAAAATACAGGGTGTCCTTTAAATGCCTTAAAACCTTCAGGTAGAATTTTTCCTTTATGAATGCTTAATACAAATCTTCAAAAAAAGTAGGTATTTGGAGCTTAGTTTTCTTGTACGAGAGTGTTAAAGTTCATATCTTTAAAACAGAATTTCATGGAAACAATAACGAGAACTTTAATGTTGCACGTATCTGCCGATAAGTGACTGACTGCCACTTGATTATGTAAAGATTAATATTGAGTTGACGCTCTAGTTGCTCTTCTGGAAGTACTGTTAAAAAATGATAAATTTCGTAAATACTACATTTGACAACAGTGCAAGGCCATGGTATTGTGATGAAAAGTAGAAAATTTGTTTTTCGACATTTGTCAAAATCTTTGATTTACTTATCGGGACGATTGCATTGTCATTTTCCTTCAGTTCCTGGTTCGTTGTGAGTTTATTTGCGTTTTTCTGTATTCATTCACTTTGTTGCTTTCATTCATTTTGTTGCTTTGGTTCCTGTTTTGTTATTGGGTTATTTGCATTTATTTCCTATGGAGTACGACACAAACGAGTACCTACGTTGACATGATTTGGGTTCTTGGGGAGTGCCACGGAAACTGCAATCAAGCTGATAGGATTTACGCCGAGCGTTTTCCGAATAGGAGACATCCCAGCCATGTGGTAATTCGGGCTACAAATCAAAGGCTTAGAGAAACAGGAAATATCCGTCCTGCTCCCAATGCTGATAGAGGCCGACCAAGATATGTTAGAAACGGAAATTTAGAAGAGGAGGTACTGGAACTTGTAACAGATGATCCGGGTACTAGCGTGCGTGCTCTTTCTAGAGTTGTTGGTGCCTCCAAGACCACCGTTTATAACATCTTGAAGGAAGATCTACTTTATCCGTTCCATAAAGTAAGAGTGCAGCATTTATTAGAGGAAGATTACGAGAAACGTGTTAGCTTTTGCGATTGGTTATTAGAAAAACATAGAGGAAATGCAAGATTTGTAAACAACATTCTGTGGACAGACGAAGCGACATTTACGAGAAATGGCATCTTTAACTCTCACAACCAACATATCTGGGCACATAAAAATCCTCATGCTCTGCACCACGGAAATTATCAAGTTCGGTTTTCAGTGAATGTTTGGGCAGGACGGAGCTCCAAGTCACTACGCTGCTAGAGTTAGGCAATGGTTTCACGAAAATTATCCACGAAAATGGATAGGTCGCGGAAGTAGGGTAGCCTGGCCTCCACGAAGTCCCGATTTGACGCCACTTGATTTCTTTTTGTGGGGTCATTTGAAAAACTTGGTATATTTGACGCCTGTTGAAAATTACGAAGATAGCGTATAGGTGAGGCGGCGACAACCATAAACGAAGACATGCTGCGGCGTGTCCAATTATCCATTATTACAAGGGCAATGAAATGCCACGAAGTTGGAGGCAGAAATTTTGAACAATTTGTAAATTAATAAAATACAAAAAGGGTTGTGCATAATGATTTTGGTTTTATTATTTAAAATCCAGCAGAATAGTTTGCATTGGCAGAATGATTCAAACAATTTAAAAAATATCAGATAAGAGTAATAATGAACAGTCTAATTTTTAAATCAACATCACTGTCATTCAGTTTATTAATTACCTCTTTTTACCAGACGCGGTTAAAAATGATAAATGAATATTATGTAATTTAAAAATTTAAATAATAAAAACGTAATTTTTGGACATCTCGATTTTGCTTCATGTAATGTCGGCCTACTAATTAAATTCTCCATAAATGCAAAGACATCGTCAACGTTGCCAAGTATAATATTCTTTAAGTGTCTCGTGTGAGGAAACTAAGCACTATAGGAAGTTCGTGTTAGTGTTTTTGAGGACTGTATTTCTTACAGAAAAGTGCTACCTGAAGCTTTTAAGGTATTTAAAGGACACCCTGTATATGTTTGAATTTCTGTTAAAATTCCCAAGAACGAAGTTGATTACGTCTTTATGGATTTAAGGATGACAAAAATTTAGAGTATGAGTTTAGCGGTTTGTATAGGTTTATACCACTACTATTTCCTTTTCCTTTTTCATGGATAGTAATGCAAGGATGATTGAAAGGAAACCCAAAATCGGGTTAACGTATTTTCTCTACAGTCAGATTTGAAGCTGCTTTTTGGGATTGTTAAATACATAAAATCTTTTGTAAGCAGAAATAATATAAGAAACTGTTTAGAAATGCACGGAATTGTTAGAATTTTGCTAAACAGCCACAAATTAGTTGAGTTATGTTGAGTAACAATTAACTAGAAAACAGGAATTTTGTGAAATACTAAGCACTTTTAAATACTTACTGCTAAAATTAAAAAAGTCTGCAAATTCTAGACATAAAAGATGGAATAGGATTGATTGGGGACGGTGGTTTAACTAAATAAACTTTGGAAAACCCTTAGCATCATGTAGGAGGGCCTTTTCGCACCGGGACGGGCGGTGGGAATTTTTACAAAGTAAATGTAATAAATAACTAACACTCATCGATAGGGTCTCGAAATCGGTTATACGTATTCATCAAGACCAAATTCTCGGGAACTCAGAATTTAGCAGCTTCAGACATGTACGCGGTGCATTCCTAAAGTAAACACACAAACAGTCACAACCCCATTTCAGCACAAACCAGCAAAGCATGGAACACACAAGCAATAATACATTACTACATTAGCATTGCAACTTCTACATTTCTACTTACAGGGAGTCGGGTGTCCCCCTGTAGGATCCCGCATAGCATCTAGTAGCTCACCTTTGGCACCATGACAGGACCGTCTCTAGTAGTTCTTGTTCAGGGTGAGGTGTCCTTGACAGGACCGGTTTTAGTAGATCTTGACTGATGTACCTAACCTGTAATGGGTACCGGGTAACCGCATGTTACCACCGGTCAATGGGTTCAGT
This sequence comes from Limonius californicus, assembly GCA_014611495.1. NCBI lineage: Eukaryota > Metazoa > Arthropoda > Insecta > Coleoptera > Elateridae > Limonius > Limonius californicus. The sequence continues at coordinate 15,727 of JABXWE010022501.1, forward strand.
TCCCCCATGTCATTGTGATCACCAAACGACCTCCGCCGGCCGCCGTACGTGCATCACAAGGAAAAGAGTTAGAGACAGGCTCTCACAGCGCAGAGATCACTGGCTGGCCAATCAGGTCAAGGTCAAGCTGAGTGATTAGGCCCAATCACCGACACTCCCAAGCATTAAGCAGCTTAAAACGGAATCCTGCACGGGTACCCAACCTCCAGGAACCTTGGAGAGTTCACTGGCTCCCCAAGCATAGTACCAGAGGCTTCAATCATAAGAACACAGTAATTACAATTACTAACAGTACTATCTCAACAGTACTACATAAACAAAAGCATTATCTACAGCTTCCATCAACAACTACTCATCTCGCTCAATCCCACTATCTTACAGGTAGCCAGTACATAGGTATACATCACTTCAGTGCATTTATCAACTAAGCAACACACATATACTGGTAATTCACTTATACCGAACGCGCGAACTCCGAACCCGTCTGAGAAGCCACCACTTCGGCCGCTTCGGACCCACTACCCTAATTTTCCTAAATCTTACCTAAAAACACCGCTCTGCGACGAGTCTCGGGTCTTGGAAAGGCATAACCATAAACATAATTTATTACACAAGGGGGCTAATAACCACAATATTTAGAAAACAGCTTTATTGACAACTATACGAACATACAATAAATGTGAAAGAATTTGTCTAAAAATATCACGATATTAGGAACCCGTATATACGTATTTCGGCAACGAAGCTGCCATCTTCAGTAGGAACTTGAACTAACTAAAGTACTTTAGTACATATTTAGGTGTTCTAAATATCATGGTGGTAAGGGATTTTCCAAAACTTATAAAAGATGAACACATTCATGTTATATTGATACTACAATTCATTAGTAATTTGTACTGAAACTATACGAAGGGCTGCCACTATTTTTATGGCAAAATAAGAACGTTCTACCGAAGTTACTTTTATCAAAAACGTACTTAGAGCGCTATCGAATTATTATTTTTTACTAGGAAAAGGATGATTTTAACGATTACGATTAAAGATGAGATGTGTTTTAACATAATGTTTTAGTCATCAATATTACGTAAGTAGTACTTGCAAAGAAACCTACATCTTGTTTACAAACAATCCAATATCTCAAAAATGTTTACAACTTCTTACGGTAGGTTCAAATAATTTCACCGTGTCCGGAAATTCCTCGGACCTACTGAATGCGTTACTATAGCTACCAGATTTTCCCAGCGGTACGAACAATGGTATCAGCTTCCTCCAAGATGATGTCATGTCCGCTGGGAATGCAAGAACGGTTGAGAAACGCGCTCCAACAATACCAAGACCACCACTCTGAGACCGGCACTACTACGGAGAGGTCGATGGTATTCAAGTTATTTCGTTATTATTATTATTTGTGTTACCGTAGTTATATTCGTTATTATTTATATAATGCAAAAAATTTAATATTTTAATTAATTTTTTATTCTTTCTTAATTATATCCCTTTTACCTTTCAGCGTTAGGTATCTTTCGCTCTGGGTTTTGGCTTTCTCGCAATACACAAGGTGGTTGTGTGGCCCGTTTTTTTTAATTTTTACATTATAAAGTGTCAAAATAGTTACATTTTAACGCAACTAGAAAACTTCGAGCAAATGTTAAACATTTTTTATGAAGTCTTTACCTTCTTATGAATATTCCGATTCTGTTGGAACCATAGAAAACTGATATTATGTCGTTCAAAATGGAAACATGTTAGATTTGGCTGAGTTAATATTCTACAAGTATAAATCCCCGGAGAATGGTTTCTAGTCGTACTTATTGCAAAGTGTTCAGAAAAGACCCTGTTACTATTAGCAACAAAAATATCGTATCTTAATAAGTAGTTCATATGGTCTTGGTATAGACTTCCTCTTTTAAACCGGATTAATGGAAAATTCAACACGTGAGTGATGCTCAATACATTTATGTGTGACAACAACGTTTCTGCGATTACCAAGTTTATGATCAAATTGGACCCCTTTATTAATCCGAATACCAATATTTAAGATGCTTGTAATTCATAAATTTGTATGTACAGAATTTTCTAAAATTATTACAAAACATTTAGCCAGAAACTAACAGTAAAAAGGCGCAAAGAAAACCATGCAAGATGTACAGCTGATTCCGACATTAAAGACTGTGGGAGAATAATAATGAACATAATAATAAAATTTAAAATTGTAGCCATAACAATTATACGGTCTAAGCAGTTAAGATATACTTAGAAGCTGTTTTGATACTGTAAATGTTAAGTATGTTTAACTAAAGAACGTCATTGTCCTTATGCTCGACTTCATTAGGTTTTTTAATTACAAAGAAAAAATGTTATTCTCAAGATAAGATTTCTCTGTCAACAAATCTTAATTATTCGTATGTCGATGGCAAACATTATATTCTGCCATAATCTAGTCTAAATTTCAATATTATAATCCAGAACCGAGTCCAGAACAGTTTCAAGAGCTGAACCGTTCACTGTAAAATTAAGTTTGAGTTTTATATAAATATATGTAGTTAAGTAAATAAACAGTATATTGATTTGAATATTTGTATATTGAGCCTTAATAATCTATGTTTTTATAGATTTTGATAGATAATTTGCCTCGCAACAAAGCATTTGTATAGGAAATTTCGTAAATGAGTGCATAACAAAATGTATAAATCTAAAGCTTATGAAAGCCCAAACACTATTATCATCATATAAGCAAGTATTCATTTACTCCTACGCTGTATGTATGGATTGCCATCATTACAAGTCACATACACAAAACATTTTCTAAATTAAAACTTTACAATCAAACATATACAACGAGGCGATAAACTTCCGCATGACACCATAAAAAGAATGGCGAGGATGTTTGAATGGCCTGCGTGATCACCTGACTTAACGCAGCTAGATTTCCTTTTATAGGGTAATATGAAATCTGGAGTTTACATTAGTTGGCCAAACAACGTAGACGATTTAAACGTCGAATTCGTTTGGAAATGGAAAATATCAGCCCGAAAAAGTGTTTACACACTTACTGGTCAAATCCAACTGGTTAATGGTGGACAATTTGAACCTTTCCATTAGATAATTTTTTTTATAATGTTATTATTTTCGTGAAGCTAGCTAGCTAGCGAGAAGATCTATCAGATTAGGGGTGAAAGAAGTCGGATTGACATTTAAACAATTTAATGATGATGTCATATTGTATTTTATGCGGAACTTTATCACCACGCTGTATACAGGGTGTATCAGAAATAGGGGCAAATATTAAATACGATGGTAGATTACAATATATACAAACTAGAAAAAACATTTCTTTGGCAATGGGACTCTTAAGATATGAGAAAATAATAATTGAAAATTTGACCCAAAATTGTTTGAGTACCGCAGGATAATAACAAAAATTTGAGTTCAAAGACATGTTACGCAAAGGAGAGTAAGATAGAAGTGCAAAAGAATATCTTATCTCCTGCCACAAACCAATACTATTAGATAATGCCTCCCAATTCCGTAGTTTATCACAAGCCAGACAAGTTTTTACGTGTTTGCCACTTTGGATTTACTTTGCAATTAGGTAATAACCTTCTACAGTTTAAATGCGTTTTCTATGTATCATCAGCAGTTCTCAAACAAAATCTTGTTTTATTTTTTTATTCAAAAAAATAAACTTAATGATTTTTGGAAAATGAATATTACCATTGAATTCTACTTGAGCCAATCTATTACTGGTTTAAGTATTTGTACCTATTTCTGATACACCCTGTATACATGGTGTAAATAAATGCTTACCCCAACTTTGGAAGCAAAATCTCCGTTCCTAACTAAGAACAAAAATTCTAATAAACCTGGGTCCGAAAATGCTTCGTTATGGAGTTACAGCCTTCTAAGGTGAGACTTGTCCTATCAGTTTTCTGCATATAATTATGGCGATAGATAGACTAATGTTTTGAAATTGTATGTGCATAAGTTACTCATCAAGGTTACTAATTGGAGCCTGGTTTCGTTATAATAAGCGTACCAGAGGCATCTCGGATGGGGAATGTGGTACTATACTACCACAAATTTTTAAAATTTTAATATTTTAGTTGATTAATCAGTACTTCAGTAAATTTATTATTTGCTTATAGATTTTATTATGTCATTGATCCATTATTCGTTTAATGCATTACTCGATTCGTCAAAATTTTAATGTTTAATAACGAAGATATTAATAATTCATGTTTTTACAATATCTTGTTATATTGGCTTGTAATCAAAACACGTGCGTGCACGTGACATGGTTTAACAAGCATTTATCTACTGGGTACTCGGTAATCATTTCCGGATTAAGAAATTGGGGGCCCTGGAGCAATAATGGTTAAAAGGCCCCCGAATCTGAGTCTCGGAAATTCCCTTTTCCAGTCTTAATTAATTTCGTTCACATAGTCGGTCGATGGTCAGTATTTGGTCATAATGATAAAAGATTGTAAAGCCTAAAAATACAAATTAATTGGAACAAATCAATTAATTGTAACATTTATGTAAATTACTAAAATAATCATTTGTAATTATATTCTTGTTATTTCGCTAAATATGTTTTATACTTTAATCAGGTATTTTCGGTTTTGCTTCTCTTGAATTTTTCTTTTAAGTAGCATAACAATGATTAGGATGGAAATTTTGGATTATCGCATAAAAATGGTCATTGAAAACTACCACAGTCCAACAACGATGATAGTTTGCTATGGGCAAATTCAAAATAAGCAAGGAAACATTTCGATTATCCGTTGGCAGAAAGATATTTAGTGCGAAAATCAACCGAACAGCCACAAACAAACTAATTTTATAAGAATTTAAGTATCCTCGATTGAAAAAAAGCGTTTGCAATAACCTCCACTTTTTTTTCGGAAATGATAATTTCATCGCGTTCATACGTTTATTTACATTTACTATAAAACAATTTCGTAATTGGTCTTGGCAATAATATTTTCAGTAGTAGAGCTTGTATATTCGCTGATTAATCGGATAATTAACCAATCGATTTTTTATTTATTCGATTACTGGTTATTCAGTTATCCGATGATTTTTAATGCTTAATTGATTTAATTGCATATTTTTCTCATTATGTTTCAATTATTGATTCCCTCACTCGCACAGCCCTAGTTCGAAATTATTTACCTTTGAGTAAGAAAGTTTAACGTTTAGAACACCCTGTACACAACACTTTTTGTATTACTGGGACAAACCTTCACACCTGATGTCTTAGTGATTCATAAACAGGGGGACGCCGGTTATTCCGCAACCAAGAAGGGGGCATCCGGCGGTTTCTGGTTTCCCACGATATTCTCATGCGTCTGTGTGTATATGTATTTCCATTTTCCTTTCTTTTGCTGCTCTCACATGAACTTTAGAACTGTTTTAACAATTAGTTGTACATTATGACGGCTTTGCGAGATAGTCATTTCTGAGGTCCTAATGACGTAGGTTTCCTTTATTCGCTTTAAACTTGCGTGTTTAAGATGATGTTTCACTTATCATTAATATGTGATAATAACATGATTCTGGACTGATTCCGCAACGACTAGAATCATAAACAATGCCTGAGGATGAAGTATATAACTAGATCCGGAATTAATTTAATTAATTGCACTATTGCATGAGTATCAAATACTAGGTTTGATTGTAATTGTAAATATTTTCTTATATTTTTTAAACATGGAGTTTTAGCAAGTGGAGTAAAAGACAGGAGCTACAAGCCAGTGGTGTACCTGCCTTTTTCGAAAACGCCCGCAGAAGAACCCGATGTGCCCGGGTTTTAAAGAAACTCGATTTTGATTAGTTTGTTGTCGATGTTAACCTCAATAATAATTTACAACAATGAATGCATTCAAACAGAAAAAAATATAAAACAACATTGCGGTTTGGGGCATTTCAATAGATTAAAAATCATTGTATGTAAACTAATACACAAAACTTGCATGCGTTAAATGTGAAATATTTTTTTTTTCGTTTAAATCATAAAAATTCTTCACTACGAAACCATTGGTATGAACGAAGACAAATTATTTTTGTCAAAGGAATGGTTTTCTACGCGTTCACGAGAGGTGACTCGCACACTATCATTCCCTCATGAACTCTAGGTGTAATGGAAATAATAGAAAACACTAAACAACGCAGAAATGCCCCAGTTTAACTGCTAAAAACGTTTTAATTACCTAAATTAAGATTGAAGGAGTATTCTAATTGCGATGGTAGAAGTTCGGGTTGTAATTTTTTTAATCAAGTAATTATATAAACCGCTACAGGCCAACTTGTCAGTCTAACTTGAAAATGACCAAAAACTCTGTCAATGCATAAGTTCTGTTAAATTAAACAACTTTGTTCAGTTACAAACTTATTTTTCTTGCTATTTTGTGTTCCTGCTGCTTTTAGCCGTTGTCGGATTGGCGACGCGATATATAGATCAATCTTTAGTATACAGTTAAGAGGATATCATGCCTCTCCGACAAAAGAGTACCTATAATGCAGCAATTTTTTGGTGGCGAGTGGTACGCTGTTATTTGATATTGTTAGTAAACAACTACACCTGGTAATTATTAAGAATTTTCTTAGATGGCCTGGCTCTTTGTCTTTTTACTGTGTTTTGATTATTGCTGATATTCTTTAAACTGCAACTTCATTAAAGCTTTGTGTGAGGGAAGGCTCGCGCGCCGCAGCCGACTATTGCTTGGCGGACATATGCTATATTCTCGGCTAAGGCCATTCGGGCGCGGCCGTTAGGGCGCCTCCGTAGGGCGCTAGATACAAGGGCGCGAAGACGCTAGGGCACAGAGACACTAGGGCACGAGGACATTAAGACGCGAGCCATTAGGGCGCGGGACACTAGAGCGCGAGACTCGGTGTTATAGCTTTGTTACTCACCTGTATTTTAATTTTAAGATAATAATATTAATTTAACGGGTAGAAATTCTAGGAAGAAGGATTACAGTAATTGTGATTTTACTAATAATACATATTTGAATTTTGTAACGTCATACACTTTTGAAAATACTGGATGATGTATGTCTAGTTGCATATTCAAAATAATCCAAGGGCCGGTTGAGAAATTTTCGCCACTCCTTACAAACCTTAATGACTAACTTTTAGCCTGACAAATATAACACAGTTGTCGCGCCCTAGTGTCCCCCGTCCTACCACGCCCTAACGGTCCGCGGCCTAATGTCCACGCGCCCTAACGGCGGCGCCGAAACGGTCGCGGCCGGTTGTCCGGCTCTGGCTGTATTCTGCATAACCGAAGTTAACCTGGACTGTCCGCAACGTGATCCATTCTTAACCTGGAAGGATGACTTACCTGGGGTAACTTAAAGGCGTCCTTCGTACATCCGTAGTGGTTACCAAATCTACGTTCAAATTAAAGTTGAGAAATGTTTATTCGAAATAGTTAACTTTATCGCAACCAAAAAGGTTAACTTTTGACTAACTTTTAAGTGCATATTATAGCTGCATATCTTTAAAGCGACCTATTGTGGTTACTTTTCGGTTACATGCTCTACAACAGGGTTTAAAAGTTAACAAAAAGATAATTGTAAATCCCTTCTAAAACATAACCATAGTAAGTTGATAATAAGCAGTTGCACACACTGTTGTGGATAACTATATCCACACTAGCGTACTAGTAAAAATACAACCTTTTTAGCTACCATAATGCTAACTATGGAGATAATTTTTTCTTAAGTAAAAGATGACCGTTAAATTCTTGTGGCATTTGCTCAAATAAATCTTTTGGAATCCTTGTAGATTAATCATAGGTACTTAACATTGTCTGCCTTTCGAGTAGAACCGAATTTACTTTAAGCATTATAAAGAGGATAAGTAAAATAATGGATTGGCAATTACAGCTATTTAATATTGTGCTTTTAATAACAAAATTTAACATCCCGATAAGTGATAATTATGCTAATTTAGAAATAAATATTACAACATGAATAGGGAAAGCTCCACAACGTAAAGTACTAAGGGCTGGACGTTTGGACGGCATAAGACATATGCTGTATCTCCCGGGATTTCTTTCTTAAGACATTAGCATTTGCAAAGCGTGGGCAATGGTCACACTTTTGAAAAAAGTAGCATCCTAATGTTGTTTGATAGAATGAGCCAGTTAACTTTTAGTTATGTTTCTCAGTTCATGTATTTACCGTCAATATTGTTATTTTTCAAAGATAACCTTATTGGGATGGTATACGGTTAACCAGAAAGCATAACTTTTGCGTATGTTGGGGATATGCCCAAAAGACGACTTTCAAGGTTAACTTTTGGACATTCTTTATGATTAACCAAACGATGACTTTTATGGTTACGTTTTGGACATTTTTTATGGTTAGCTTTTGGAAAATTTTTATGGCTAACTTTTAGCGACCTTGAGGATGCCTTAAGGTTGCTCTATGGTTAACTAATTTGTGACATAGTTAACCTACAGGTTAACTTTTGGTTGACTAATGTGACCTTGTATTTTCGAAAGGTTTACTTTTAGTTTTCTTTTGGGTAACTTTGGATATGTGCGATGTTACTCTAATTTTCATGACACTTTAGTAGGTTAGTATTGTTTTATTCAAGTCAATGTACAACTCTAGGGTTCAACCTCAGTCTCTCGTACTTTGGAATATCACTTTTCAACCTTAATTTTCATGAAATCTAAACCCATAATAGTTCATGTATTGTTTAAATAATTGTTTAAACTTATTGTTTGTAAGTAAAATAAATAAATTTACAGATATATTCTATGAAAATGTGGCCTTTTCGTTGGCCAAAAATTGCAAGAACTAAAACACTTTTACGCCCTCGATGTAAAAGTGTTTAACGTTCGATAGACAACAATAATCATTTTGACTTTTCACAGATGTCATGTATAAATCAACTAAATTTTGCTATATACAATATCGATTTTATATTTAAAGTTTTTTTTTCAGTTCATAAAATATGTATTTTTATCTTTGTGAAAAATAGTTTTTCGGATTTACCGTAAGTGGAAAAATAGACTTTTCTATCTTGAAATAATATAATATCTTTTTTAAAGACATATTTTAATTGTTCTTGCGAAAGATCCCACGTTGCATGTTATATTAGAATATTACGATGATGCCCTTAAATGCCGTGCTATGAAGGTCTCTAGTGTAGTTGACATGACTCAATACTGCAAACAATTATAGACTACAAATTCAGTGTAGATATTTGACGTGCAAATTTAAAATATCAAAGCCATAGCTCTGTAAATAAATGATTCATTAGGTAAATACTGTTATCTAAATGAGCCTGCAGAAGAAACGGAAGCTCGGATAATTTCTGTGGGAACGAAATTGATAATTATAATATATTAGTACCAAACCGACAATTACCATAACAAAAACCAATCTAGTTGTGAAACACTACCGTATCAAATCTAAAATTCCAGTGCAGCTCATTTGATGCTGTAAAATTAATGACACTGTAGAATTTGTTAACTCATCAAGTGATTTCCTGTTCTTCCATTGTCATTAGCGGTCAGATCTCTTTATCCTAATGTAATTACGACTGAGTCAACTAAACCTCGTAGACAGCTTGACGTTGTAAAAGTGAAACCTTTGTGGTGCAGATAACCCAAAAATGTTTAAAACTGCTTTTTTGTTTTCTCAGCTTGTTGAAACTGATAACCGATGCGTGTGTCACCAACACGCTGGAATTATTTTTCCAAAGCACTGTCGTGTTTAGTTTCTTGATTAAGTAACTCTAGCCACATGTGGTCTACGACGATCTTATCCGATTAGGTTCCCAGGGGGTTCTAGCGTATCAATTACTGCTGGATGGATGGATAATTCCTCCAATGACGATGTCGTGTAACAGCTAAGCCATCTTTTTATTTCTATGGTGTTCCGCATGCCGAATTTTATTGCACTCTCTTATCGGATGCGTCGATGCGTTAGATAGACAACAAATGATTACACATAAAAGGGAATGTAACTCTTTGTTTAAAAATGTAAACGACAGTCACGTATTTCCTGTACAACAGTAACAGTTAATTCGCCCATTTGCTCAACAGAACGTTAAGGTGTGATGTTATCATTGTCTTGTGACTTGTATGATGCATTCGGGATGAAATATTGAATTTCCATAAAATATCGTAAACATGAAGACGTGGAGATGGATGACTATTCAAGTGTAGGGTTTAAAAGTTGCTGAACAGTTACAACACCACGTAATGTAATATACATACAATATATCAGAAAATTTTTCTGCAGAAGCTTACTTTGGAAGTAGAAGTTGGAACGCCCCTTCTACACCTGTTTGTGTGTAAATTAAAATGTTTTTATGATGCTATCAGGGAGGTTCACTGTAATGTTTATCTATATTTTTTATTTTAAACGGATAGCGTAAAATATATTAGAAGATTAGGGGGAAACCTTATACCTATATTGACGGTTTCCCACCGTAAACGAAACAGACGTGTTTTGTGACACTAAACCCCAATTCTTCGAAAAACGCCCGAAGGGGTGAAATTAATTTGTTAGGGGGACATATAATATGGCTATTTCCGTTCACCTATCTTTTCCCCTAAAAAAATTTTAATAGCAAGGAATATCAAAAAGTGGAACGTTTGAAAGATCTATAAATTTCCTTCAGAGTACTGTTTTTATTTTTGGATTCCGAGCATTAGTTCCCGCAGAATTCCGTCCAAAGTTTCTCGGCCAGTAAAAGTTCGAAATGAGCACCACCATCGTCCATACAATAAAAATAGTTCTGTTCAAAATGTTGACGCACACTCTGAGCATTTGTCGACTGATTAGACGTAATTCGTTGATTGTACGTTCTCGTAAATCTTGTAAAGAATCGGGTTGAGTGGCGTAAATTTTACTCTTTAAACAATCCCACAAAAAGAAATCTAGCGGAGATAAATCTGGCGACCTAGCAGGTCGTTTGATGGCGTCCCTTCTTCCAATCCATTGACCCGGAAACCTTCGATCTAAATACTGTCGAACCAGTGCATAATGGGGAGGCGCTCCGTGCTGTTGGAATATCATTGTTCTCTGTAATATCAGTTAATATGAAACCAATGTTTCCTTGTAACAATTCCAAGTACATCTGTCCAGTCAAACTACCGCGTAAACGGACCAACCAGACAATCACCAGAAATTCCAGCCCAAACTTTTAATTTTTCAGGGTGTTGAGTATGTGCTTCGTCAAATATCCTAGCATTAGAGTCTACCCAATAGCGACAATTATGGCGATTGACAATCATTTAAAATAGTACTTTCTTCGGATAACAGACGTGAAGACGAAATTTTGGAGTATTTATCGCTCGTTCATTTATACTCTCACAAAATTGCAAACAGTGTTTAAAGTCGTCTTCATTGAGTTCTTGCTGCAAGTGAATCTTGTAGGGATAAAACTTGTGGTTGTGACGCCTAGTTATATGACGGCGACAACAAAATAATTTTATACACACAAAAGCGAAATATCAATTTGTAAGCAAGGTCCAGGTATCAAGGACAAGGGTTCGACTGGCTGCAGTCGAAGAAGGGTGGTTCGATCTAAGCCTAGGCGCCACCTGTAAAAGAAACCCTTTCCTCCTCGAAGATAACTTTGGGTAAACAGGAACCTTCCTGGATGAACTTACCTTGCTTGATAATATTAAACTTATTTTTCGAGGCAGAATAAAACACAATTGTAATAGATTTCCAAATATTATGATCAAAAAAATAAGTAATCAATACAAAAGTATATATGTATGACGCATAAACAAAAAAAAATCCCAAGTTACATATATGTACATAAATTCACATTCATGAATAAATAAAATGAACGGACCACAGTACGTTACTTTCTCTGATTTGGTTTGTACATACAGAACTGAACCCAAAATTTCTAGGGAAAACAATAATGCGTAGATCAGTATTTTAAATTAGGAAGCGTTGATCCACTTCTAAAATGTTAAATAACCCACCGAATTCCCGTCTAGAATCGACGATATTGCGAGGTCTCGTATACGCAAAACTAGATTAATTACCCAAAATAAATGGTATATGCCCACGGATAATTATAAATTTACGCAAAATTCCCCCTTTCGTTTGAACTTTAAATCAGAAAATATTATCTCGTAATCTGCAGGCCATTTAACAAGTTCTCAATATACAAAAGTGATTTAAATATGAACAAGAATGTTTCCAAATAAAATATTTAACTAAATACAAAAATTTTGTCGAATATTTATTATATTTCAATATAAATACGACTACGCAATTAAACGAGTTGCAGTTGTTCGTTTTTGGCTAGTTCTCGAAATTCCGTGAACTTATCAACCCAACGCAGGTAAGGTAAAAAGTAACTAACAGACCTTGAACGCAGGTTTTCTTTACCCCGATGGACTCGATGTACGCACATCTGCTATTCATGCACCGCCGAAGGTTCCTGCACTGGAATTTCTAGCGTGGAATCTCGGAATTTCCCACGTTGTTATAAATGCGATCAGAATCCGGATTTTTTCCCACTCTTCCGGCTGCCGTTTGCTGCCTAAATTAATTCAACTGTCTTAGAAAAGAAACAAGTGGAATAAGGACCTTCTAAGCTTACCATAAGATGTTAAATTGGCAGAAGAAAAACTCTCCAAAAGTGCACTAAATTAGGATTACTCCCAGGGAAAAATTTACTATCACACTATTGTGTTTAAACTTCCCCTAATCACTTGAAAATTCACAAATTGGAATAATCTTTCGTGTCGTAACGACCTTAATTAAAAATTCAAGTCTGCACCTCTTGAGAATTGAAAGCGTTCTCTCTAACTAATCCAACTGATTGCGGTGCGAGATCCGAAAATTCACGATCGATGCGCAGAACCCAATACGAGAACAAGTTTTTGAATTCGAAACCCGAAATATGCCGTCTAAAACGCTGAAATGGGAAACACTCCTGATATACACCACGCGTCAGAAATCACACGTTACATGTTGTTTCAAAATTCATTAAATACTAGTTCAATTAATACCCGATACAATAGCCATTTGTCTTGTACTCAACGTGAGATCAACAACAATGTGACTCAGAACCGCGCCTTTCAGCATTTCGCTTTTTATTTGTGTCAGATCCGATCTCTCGAAATTTTCTCACTATCTCCGAAACATACTTGCGATTCACATACTTATCTGCATGTTACTGGTTGAACAATTCGGCGTTACTATTGACACATTAATTGTTTCCGAAGAAAAACGCATTTATGTAAACTCTTTCTAAAATCGAATGAACCATTTTAAATGGTTAAAGAAATCAATGACAACTGTGAAATACGGCGTAACGCTGACTTAAAAAAATTAGATTCAAATGGTCATGCTAATGCATGGTCAACAAATTGCCATCTAATCATGCCATAAATGCTTCAGAACATTTACTATCCTGAAACTTTGAACTGCGTTTTCGGGGGAACTAATAGTCGGAATCCAAAAATAAAATCACTGTTCTAAAGCAAATTCATCATTCATCATCAAAAACATATTATCCCAATTTTGGGGTTGAAGATGGGTGAACGAAAATAGCCGTATTACATGTCTGTCTGGCAAATTAGTTTCGCCCATTTCGGCGTTTTTCAAAGTATTGAGGTTTAGTGTCAGAAAACACGCCTGTTTCGTTTTCGGTGGGCCACCTTGTATTAAAAATAATTCAAAATAGTAATCAAGTGGATTTAGTGCATTGCATTGTTGCAGATGTGTTTCAAAATGTTCACAGGTAAATGGTATAATCATGTAGCTGTTTAAGCCAAACGAAATGCAAAATTTGGTTTTACTTCCCACAGTGCTATATAATGTACTGATTATCTGTACTTAAATTTTATCTTGGTAATTGTACTTTAGCAAAACCGAAGAAACAAAGCTATTGAATATCAACATATTACAGATATTTTCACATTTCAAGATCATTTTAACCGTCAAAAATAAGTTTGTTTTTAATGTATAGTCCTGAACCACATTTTTATTTTAAAAAGTGAACCATTTTTGATCAGAATAACTGCAGTATTTTCATTAAATCGACGAAAATATTGGTAGATTTAAAATAGGGGGAGGTCGGGACTCGGATTCGAGCGCAGTTTTCTGGGCAAAAAGGTATTTTGTCGCATATAGCTGCTTTCAAATTGATTATTGTTTCTTTGTATTCCCTGTTATTGACCCTTTTGGCATACACTCGACCCGTAAAATTCCTTCAGCATCCCAAAAATCTGGGTCCATCACTTTTCCCGCTGAGAATTGCGTCTTCGCCTTCTTGGGTGGTGGAGAGCCCTTATGAAACCATTGCATGGACTCTTGTTTCGTCGGTGGGTCCCAGTGGTGTACCCGGGTTTCATTCCCAGTTACAATTTTAAAGAAGAAGTCATCTTGGGATAAAGCCGCCAAATTACCCTCGCAAATTTGTCGCCTATACAATTTTTCTTCAGGAGTGAGCAGCCTGGGAATCCACCGTGCTGGCAACTTGCTCATTCCCAAATCTTCATGAAGGATATTAAACACAGATGTTTCTCATATACCTATAGCAGCAATAACTGAAACTGTCACTCGGCGATCAGTCAACACCAAATCTTCAACTTTTTTTAATGGTCTCCTGTATTCGTGCTTCAAGAGGTCTTTCGCACTTGGGGTCATCCTGAATGGACTCCCTGTCCCATTTGAATTGCTTACACCAAAATTTAACTTAAAAATAGGACTGGCCATTTTCCATATACACAGCCACCATCCTCTCATGGATGTTCTTTGGATCATTGCCTCCTTGCGATGGCAATTTTATGGCGCTTCTGTGTTCAAGTTTTAAATCACTCATTTTTGCACCTCTAACTCTATTCAGAAATGACAAATCTTAAGCGAGTTGTATGAAACTTGGAGAGTACACTCTAAAATGTCACAGAGACTTGACATAATAAAAATTATCACGATAGCATTTTGTTTCCATAGCTAGGTAGATAACATATAAAACTCCCTTCGTACGTAAATAAGCCATGTTATTAATAGTTTCTACAAATTGTTATTTGATTACTATTTAAAGCACCTTGTATTGTTCTTTATAATGACGTTTTAACTTACATCAAGAAACTATTCAACTAAAAATATAATTTAATTATCAGGAATATTAATAAATTATATTCTTTAGGGTTTGCAGTTTTTTTTTACATTCATTGATTAAAATGTAAATAGCTTTTTTATTTCTTGCCCAGTTTGGACCAACTTCATTCTTTTAAAAAGCTAACAGGCCAAGCTAAATTGCACCGTTGTGTGTGAAAAGTGGATGAAATTTAACCCAGAAGTGAAAAATTTGTAAATTAGGTGTACGCAGTTAATCTGCCATTTCTACTCGAAACTTGTTAAATACCACTTTAAATAAACTTGGAAAACTCCTTACCACCACGATATTTAGACCACCTAAATACGTACTTCAGCAAGTAAGCTGCCATCTTCAGTAGGAACCTGGACTAACTAAAGTAACTTGGCTGAGGAATACGTCTGGAGTCCTACACCAAATCAACCATTGAAACCCAATATTGACCATTCCTTACCCAGGAATACTAGTTCAGAAGCTGCAAAAAACGATTAACGATCTCGTTTCCAACATATACCCTAGTTAACAAATTTTTAAATCATATTTTTCACTTCTGGATCATATTTCATCTACTTTTCACATTCATTTTATATCCCGACTGGAAATTAAGCTTGGACTGTTAGATTTCCAAAACAACAAAGTTTATCGAAATCAGATAAGAAACAAGAAAGTTATTAACATTTTAGTGAGTTGATGTAAAAGAAATTTGGAAGCCCGAACCTCCGTTCATAATCGAATTTTAAAAAAATTGCTAGGTGATTTGGGGGTTAAGTAACCTCAACTAAAACGAGTTAAAGTTTTTCGCAGATGTTTAGAATCACTCTGTATACTACTACCTTTAAAATTTTTAATTTTAGTGACTGTAACACTTCTCGGTAGTTATTACGAGGGGGGGGGGTATTCTTAATATAAAAAAATAAAAACCAAAATTAGAAAATACACATAAAAATTCATCAAAAGTATTTGAATTTTGTCCGTGCCAGTAATTAAACGATACAATATGAAATTT
>JABXWE010022503.1:0-16746 GCA_014611495.1 Limonius californicus
GAAAATAACTCTACTGTTGAATAAAGATGATATGAACAGTTTCCAGTATGGGAAAGTCCAGGGAGGCAGTCTCGTCCACTTATTTCAATATTTAAATGTGTAATAGAGAAAAATATCGCAATATTTAAACTTTATTTTTATACAAAATTATTTGAATTAAATACAGTTGTTGCATGTCTTTTGAATCCAAGGAACATAGGAGGATACTTGAGCAAACACATCTGGAATACCATGAGCGCATGGTTTGGCCCAGGACACAACTCCAATTTGCTTCAAGGTACCATTGTCGTTTCTAATCAATGGGCCACCAGAATCTCCTTTACAAGCACCTTCGCCGGCTTTAGTTAATGTGCAAAGTTCGTCCTCACCTACGAGATTTATATTTTCATTTAGTTTCTTGCAGTCAGCATTTGTTACGGTTTTCAGTGCAATATGTTGAAGGTTCTCAGGAATGGGCCCAAATGGGAACCAAAGCCTTCCCCATCCGCTGAGCACACAATTTTCGTTGGCTGGGACTTCTTCCGTTTCCAAAGCGATTGGCTGAATCTTATCCGTGTAAGTAATTGGATCAACCTTTATAACTGCCACGTCATTTTTAATTAGGTTTGAGTCGTAGTTTTCGTGGGGGTGAGTTTCCAGTACTCTGTATTGGGTACCATCAGAGCTGCGTGTGTTGGTTCCAGCGTAAACCGAGAAGCCGGAAACTGGACGTCTACAATAATAAATTTTTACTTATATTTTCAAATCAAACCTGCCTTTTCTAATAAAATTTTTATTTTTTAAGAAAGGTACATAAATGTCATTGTCCGTAAAAATTATAGCTTTTCGTAATGTTTACTGCTTTATTTGATGATAAGAGCAATTTGACAACTTTAGAATAATAGTGATTTTTTGTTCAACGCGTGATTGAATTTGTTCGTAGTTGCAAATTGCTTGCTTAAATGAGGAAACATACCCATAAACGCAATGTGCTGCTGTCAGAATCCATTCGTTATCAATGATGGAACCTCCACAAGTGTGGGAATTGTCAAACCTTAGAGAGATCTGGTGAGGGTAAGCGCCATTTGGTGCATCTTCACCTCCCACAATTCTGCCATCAAAATTAGGAACACTGCTTCTCTCCTTCGGAACTGCAGCTAAAATAATAAAACACTTAAATTAAACTTTTTTATTTTTTAGCACACGAATTTGCAGCAAGCATCGAGATCATCAAAAGTTCATATTGTTGTAATCGGGGCAGCAAATAAACATATTTGCTTATGACTGAATAAATAAACCAACGTTATTCGTTAGCTTGTTACTTTGGATGGATAATACCTAGATTATGATTTTCCAGGTATCTCTTTGCATTCAGGCAATATTGGCCAACTATTTGTTGCTACTATTACTTTTGTTTAACGGAGGTAGTTCCAATCTAAGATCCACGGCTTTACTTCTTCTTCCAAAAGTACAGTTCTAGGTTTTTCTCAGCCAGAAAACCATAAACAAGTCAGCCATGTTTAAATTCACAATTTTTGAATGCAGAAGCAAGTATGTTAACCACTATAGTAGCGCGTAGTGAACTTGCTATTAGCCTAGCATAGCTTTACTTGTATGTTAATTTTAAAAAACTTACCTGAAGCTGCTGCTAGCACGAGAGAAAGTACTATCAAGCTTTTTGCCATGATGTTAGTTGAATGAGCATTAAGGGACTCAAAGGAGTTTATATACTGTCTCTATGGATATTATCGAACAGATAGTGTTGTTTATCAACTTTTGCTGAAAGCGCGGATGTAGGCTCTCAAGCTTTTCGAGAGTATTTTTTAAACACAATTAACGTAAGCAAAATTGTGAAATTCTTTATCTTATACTGTTACTACGCAAGTACTTATCATTTAAATTTAATAGTTTTGTGCTGGTTTGGAGTTTTAAAGTGACACTTATGTCTGATCTTGCTTGCTTGGCAGCTTAGATATTTTGAGTGTATGCTTTTCGAGTAGGTAACTTCGCTGCAAAGTTGGTGCCAACAAAGAAAATCAGTGGTTTTCTTTGAGCAGTAAAATAGATAAACATAGAACATAGACTAAAAGTTGAGAGGAACCAAATTGAAACAAATTCCACCCTGGCGAACTTTTCATTTGTGGTAAGCCCGTTCGTTAGAGTGGGCTACTGGAAATGAATTTACTTTAAAGAAGTAATACTTCTAATAACTTATGAAATAAATAACTTGTAATTGTCCGTTCTCGTGGAACGCTTCCTGGGTAAAGTCAGAGCCAAAGTTGGAAATAAATATTATCATGTAGTGGTTATTAATAGGTTTTATTATTGGTTATATGTACAAAATCTACGAAAATGTATGTGATCTAATAAACTAAACTTAACCAACTGCTGTATGAAATAAAATAAATAAATAATTCAAGCCAGACTGGAACAGTTTGAGAAGTGCCGTCGGGTACAGTTAACGGGTGTCTCGCAGAAGTCGCTACGCAGTTCGCTTGTCAAGTGGTGCCTCGGTGAGTAGCCGGGGGAGTTGAGTGGAACTACTAAAATAAAGAATTTTTGTATACTTGAGCTTGGCTAATTGAAATACAGGTTTATTTAAATGTAACGAACGATGATAACGGGTTAAAAGGTACATCCGAGGCTGGTTATATGTGCTCTTACGTGGTTGCTAGAATCATCTTGCATACTCCTGCTTAGTGGACCATGTTGGTTTCTCTTCAAATTTGTTGCGGCTACCACCTATTCCTGTAGATAAGCCACGATTGTTCATGTTTTCGGAGTTGGAAAATTTGTGAGTATTACTACACTAATTTTACTTAGAAGGGATTCATTACGGGTTTCTACTTGATTTTTATTTATCTATGCGGATAGTGCAGGTAAAAACATATGCTATGCCACAACCAAACAGTTATGTAAGTTATGTATAGATTCCAACTCGTTTGTGATGAAAATGACGGTCAATTATAATTATTTTAAGGGCTACAAGGAATGAAATAAATTGATTACTATATCGGTACTGTGGAACTGCTCATTAGAAACAAAGTTCTAAATATTTTACAGAGGCAAGAATATTTTCTAGTTGGGTAATCTTCAGGTTTTCTGGGCTGTCTGCTGATTCATGATTCCTGTCACGCTTCTAGTCAGTAGGATGAGTGGACTCATAATGTCTAAACGGGCTCAGGAACTGATTTTATACCAGAACTCCCCTTGCACGATTTCTTCGGATCTGGCTTGGGTCCCGTTAAGTTTGACGTGGGTGGGTTGCGATCGACTTGACCAACTGCTAGCGAGTTTATGAGAATTAACCACCTACATTTGATTTTACAGAGGGCAAGCGATGGTTTTAGGGAAACTTCCTTAGAAACTTTTCCAATGACGTGTGAATACATTCGATTTATGATAAGATTGATATTACGCGAGTATCAAAGAAGATCTTTCTATCCTCGCAAAAACGTATCACCGTCATTTGTAATGAATGGGCCTCTCTATACCGCGTGAAACCAATGAAGAGATATGGTTATCTTTAAAAGGATCTATATTTTCGAGTGGGTTCCTCGGTTTTCAGTACGATACTTTGCATGTTTTGAGAATTTGTTTGAAAATAAACACAAAGCCCTAGAATCCCAACAATACCATTTTATTGGCTCCACTTTTTCCGTTTTCAGAAACATTAGATGAAACGATAAGTTCTGTCTGAAGAACAGTTACACCATTTTCGGTAACGATAGTCAACGGAATATCTGAACCATCTTCAAGTGCAACAGAATTCAAACACATTTCTTCAAATAGGTACTTGTGATAGTACCCGAAGATAGTTTCCCATCGTAGAATGGTTGTTGGAATGTATAGCAGACGTGCACCCTGCAAAGTGTGGTGTTAAAACGATAGTGACGGTAAAAACTAAAGGAGGTGTAATTAAACCACCAGTAACAAAAGCTTGTGTAGTGTCAGCCAGTAACAGGGGCAACTTAATGGAGAATTACTGATAAAATGGAAACTTAGTAATTAGTGGTTCATATTTATCATAAATTATGTTACAGTGACTAATTAATTAATATCATATAGCCTAAGTAATCTTTATGTTGAAAGTATTAATTCAAGGAGGGACAGTATGTTGCATCACAGCCACCTGCAACGGCATCTGATAATCAGGGGTTGGAACTCGCTACTACGGCAAAAATGTTTCAAACTCCCACCACTCGCTACTGAGCAAGTAGAGAATCGAGTCGCTTTGCTCATAAGTAGCTGACGCTCCTCGCTACTTGACAGCATTAGAATTGTGTTCGATATTGTCATGTATAACCTGTATAAGTACATATCTTATTTAATTTCATTCGAACATTTTCAAGAAAAAAGTCAAGATAAACAATTGGGAACATAAGTATTTATTTAATAGTCACACATCAAAGTTCACATATGGAAAATTTAATTTTAACGATAATTGTACTTGGAAATTATCGCTCATAATCCATATGATTTATCAGTTAGAACAAGATTGGCAGCACTAAACATTCGTTCAACAAAAACGCTGGTGGGAGGACAGTGTTACACTTCAGAAACAAAAAGTCGCGAATTAAACTGCACCCTTCATTACTCGTAAGTGACAAAGCTCTACCTTCATGTTTGAGGAACCGATCGAAGATCTCCTCTGTGCTGTCTTCAACTTTTGGAGCTGTATCGAAGTTAAAATAATGTTCATTCGGATCATTGGTTTTTGGGAGCACCGGGCGTCTCTCTTCAATCTTCCCTTTCTCTTTTTTCAATAATTCATTAACTACCATTCTTCGGAACCCTGCTCGTTTTTCCACAGATACCCATAGTAGCTTAAATGTCGCATGAACACAACTACATATGATATTTTCCTTGCTTTCCCAGATAGAAGCAAATCTGAAAGGGACAACAAAAATAACATCATCAATTCACATCATTTAACATTTTGTTATTGTTTACACTCACCTCTTACATAGTTCTGTCAGTAAATACTATGCAAGAGGTTTACAATATTGTAAATTGCTATCTCCGATGGTTCTTTCTAAATCATCCTTGATTTTGTACAATACAGGCAACAGATAACCCAAATACATGGCATTTTCCTGCTGTAGCACATCGATGCCTTTTGCAATAGTCCCCATGACCTGAAAATTAAGTATCAATAATTATTGATTGTCGAATTACTTTTTATTGCTTAAAATAATGAAAGAAAGATACAAAAATCATATCTTATTATTGAAATCAACATATTCTCCTAGAAATATGTTTTCATTGCGGTATATTCAACTTTCCCAAGCTTTCGCCGATGTTGCTGGCACAATGCATGGACCCTACTTATAAGCAGCAAGGAGAAATGAAAACAATAATATTCTGGCTAAGACTCATCTCCATCGCAATTGTATTGCATCACGGAGTCCTTTCTATAAAAATCACACGACCTAATACAAACTCAACATCATGTGCATTGAATTTATTGCAAAAATTATTTATGATTGATGCCAGTGTCAATTTTGTTTTTGAAAATACATAAATGGATTTGGTTCCTCTTCTTATTGCTAATTCGCGATGTATTCTCAGTATGAATGACTCAATCAGAACGTAAAATAATTTCTATTATAACTACGTTATGTATACTGTGGCACATATCTTTGAAGGAAATTCAAAATAAGCTCAAGGAAAGTACAATATGGAATAAGTGAGTTTCCACGAGGTAAAGCATTTAGTTATCACTTGCTCAAGTGCTGATGTAAAACATTTACCTGGAGTTCTTTGGTCTTACGACATCATATATAATGCGATAATAGTCAATGAAAAGGCGCACCCATTTGCAAACTCAAATTATTTTGAGAATAGAGCAAACATTGTTTCTGTAGAAGTATGTGGTAACACAACTACAATCAAGTTTCACGAAACCATTCGTACCCTTAACGGCTGTTCAATTAAATTACCAAGTTTGGTATGTGAAGCTACAATTACACAGAAAATAGGTCCAGCGACTGTACATCAAATGATGCCTTTGGTTGGAATAATTCTCAATGCGAGTAAAGTTGTAGAGTATAAACTTACAGATATAAAGACAGACTTAAACAACTACAACGAAGGAAACTATTTTCGTCTGCAGTAGTCGAACAACATAGTATAGCGGATAACTACGACTTGAGCGATGTATTGTATCGCGATAACCTTGTCATTGGGTACATATTTACAAGGAAAACGTAAGGGTAGCTTGTGGATCATCTTTACTTTTAGTGAGCATTGTATGGTGGTTACTAGTAAAATATGGCAATGCTGGAGTTCGTTTTCGGCAAGTTTGGAATAATTTCTCCGCTGTTTTGACTACTTTATTAAGCGGCAGGTTTATTCGTAAAGCCAAGCATTTAAAAATTCCGACATTGTTTTATTCCATGTATTGTATCCAACTAAATACTTCTTTCAGCGCGAACTTAATCAGCATTCTGATTAAACATCTTTATCATCGAGGCATTACTGCAATAAAAAAACTTGCAGAGGTGGATTTTCTATTGGTCCTACAAGGATTACTGAGAGAAATAAATTTTAGTGCCTTGTATGGCTCCGCGTTGACTCGTAATTGTTCTTGCGTAGAAATGTTGACTTCCATAACATTGCGGAAACTACATTACGCCGTAATTTTAGTATTTTGGCGGAAAATAGTATAGCAAAGATGCTAGGAATAGAGTCGGAATTTGACATTGTAGAAGCTAAACTAATCACTGGGGAGCTTATATTTTATATGAGTAAGGGCCATCATGCCAACATTCAATAAAGCTGTTAGCATGATTGTGGAACATGGTTTCCATGAACGGATCATGCGTGGAATTCAAAAACAGATGAAATGCGTAATGAAAAACTCTGTTACTGCACTGGACGTCAAACATTTGAACAGTATTTTCATGGTTTTAGGAGCTGTATTGTTGGGTGCTAGTGCAGTGTTTATTATAGAGCTGATTGTTGAGCACTTGAGTAGTTTTTGTATTCTCAGACAATGGTAGATCGAGGCCTCGGTGGTCTAGTGCGGGAACGTGTTACTGGAGGTCACGGCGAAATGTAGGCGATTCGCTGAAGCGTTCGAAATTCAGCTGGAGCGACCGCACCGCCCTGAAGTAATGCGAAAGCGGTTCCGGGGGGGGGACGGTAGCATGAATGAATGAGAAAAAAAGAGGCAATGCTAGATTATAATTAATGTTATGGCGACACCTACTGCTATTGTCTTGATTTTCTAAAATGAGATAACGTTATTTTATTCGACCGTAAACTTTCCTTTAATATGTTTATCCGAAAGTCTAGAAACATCTATCTGGATGTGTTCTAAACAACAGCGAATATCTAATCTATAATATCTTTTTCTATTGAAATTAGTTGGCAGGAAATAACGTCAATCATGTTTCTGATGTAGATAGGAACATAGAAAACCACTGGCAGTATCATCATCATGAATATGTATCATTGATACCCGGGGCAGTTAAGGCCCACGGAACTCACTGGATATTCTTCCCCGGGACTGTTAAAGCCCACGGAAAACTCATTGGATATTCTAGGTAAGTGATACCCGGGGCAGTTAAGGCCCACGGAACTTACTGGATATTCTTCCCCGGGACTGTTAAAGCCCACGGAAAACTCACTGGATATTCCAGGTAAGTAAAACTCTCATGGCATTCTACTTGCGGTAACAGCTCTCCCCTGCCTTGGAGGCGCTCACTCGGATCTAACCGAAACATAACCAAATACAATGGAACATAGAAAACACAAAAGCTACTATAACTAAATACTACTAACTAAACAAAATTTGTCTGTAATTGTTCATGCTTCACACTACACAGCGAGGGTCAGTCCACCCCCTAGCGTTTGGGTAGACCCGGAGCAGGACTTGGTCGCCTGCCCGGAAAGCGGGTGTAGTGGCTCCGTCCACGGCGTACCGGGCACGGTAACGGTGTTGATTGCGGTGTACCTCCTGGATCCGCTGCTGTCGCGCTTCTCCCTGATTCTCGGCGTCCGGTTCGTTGGCCGCAGCAGCTTGCCATTCCCCGGGTCGTGG
Organism: Limonius californicus; assembly: GCA_014611495.1. Classification (NCBI taxonomy): domain Eukaryota; kingdom Metazoa; phylum Arthropoda; class Insecta; order Coleoptera; family Elateridae; genus Limonius; species Limonius californicus. The sequence goes on from JABXWE010022503.1 coordinate 8,027, forward strand.
GAGCTCGTAGCCGAGGAGGGCTTTACTTGGGGTGAGACCGGTTGCAGCGTTTCGCCGGGTTCGAAGGTGGTATAATACCCGCGAAAGAATGCAGGGTCCTTCCCCTGCAGCTGGATCCGTAGCCCTTTCTTCAGCTCCACTGCGTTGAAAGGGGGAGCAGCAGTCCGGCGGGCGGGTTCCGATGTCCAGTAGCTGGTCCGGCGGGTGTTGTGTCCGTAGTGGATGGTGCCTCGAGACATGTCCAGCACAGCCTTCTGTTCGCTCAGCCAAGGTTGGCCGAGGATGACGGGAAGCCGTAGATCCCCCGCTACCAGGAAGGCAGAGGTGAAGCTGTCGTTACCGATCTCGTAGCGCAGGTTGGTCGTTCCCATCACTTCCATGGTGGCTTGGGTCCCTGCAAGGTTCGCCTGGTGCACCACTGGAAGAGCCGTGATGGTTTCCGCAAGGTCGGCTCGCAGGAAATTGTGGCTGGCGCCGGTGTCCAACAGCGCTGGCAGGAAGCACCCGTTGCCGGCCTGCGCAAGCGTTACTGTTCTTCTGGTCGGGCGTCGGCGGCGGCGTCGGTGGCTGCGGCGTGGCATCCGACCCACGGTCCGTTTCCCGGACCGGTCGAGGGTTCCAGTGGTGCTTCCATGAAGAAGGCGGCCTGACGGGCGGGCTCTGGCGGTGGCTGGTGCTGGTTTCAGCGGTCCGCCAGAACTGGGCAGAACTTTGATTTATGTTTCAATAAGGAATTATTATTATAATTAATTTGTTTGTTATGTAAAGGAAGTGTAGAAGAAGTTTTATTATTCAGAAGGAATTTGTTTAGTAATTATTTGTAAAATTATAAGAATGGTGTAAATTTGAGGCTAATTTTGTTATCACTTGGCTATTTATATGTATAATTGATGAAACGGTGTTTTATGTATTTTAGTGTATTGGTCTATAATTATCTTTGATGTTTATTGTGTTTTTGATAAGTTTTATGTGAATTTTTGTTAAAATTTAATTATTTTAACATGTGTAATATATTATCTCAGATTTCAATATGTTTGGTATCAAAAAATTCTAATTTTTATCAGGATTGTGATTCTGAAGTTTGTTTGTGAAAATTTAAAGTATTAATATTGTTATTAAATTCTTTCTAAAGTTTTAAGTCAACTGTAAATATTTTTGATTAGTCAAAGCTTTACCATTGGGCCATGTTAAAATGTATATGTGCAGAATGATACTAAATTGGTACATTTTGGGAATTTAGTATGGTTTTAATGTTCATCGAGTAAGCACGCTTTATGTGTGAGCTCTAATTTCAAATATAAAGTATATTAACAGCTATTATTGAAAATTAGGGGTGTGGCCCAAGTTGTTTACAAAGTGTATTAAGGTTATGTTAATATAACCAAAATTGAATTTATGTGAAAGTTTTATATAAGTTCCAAGTTATTGTTGAAAGAAAGCAATAAAGTTAATTTGAGTTCGAATTATAAATAGCGTTTTAATTGAAAAAGAATGAAACTTACCTAGAATTTCAATGTCAAATTGGATGGTGTGATGTCTTCAGTTCCTGGAAAAATAATAAAAATTAAAGTATATTAAACACAATACTGGATTTAATTCATAAAGTAAATTAGCAATCTACGTACCTGATTTGTTTAAAGTATATATACACAAGTTATTGAAGTTTTCCATGGATTTTCACAACTTGATTTGTGGAAGTTATAAGAGGTCAGCAACCTGTTGCAGCTGAGCATTGGTTTCAAAAGGGCGCAAAACGCTACCGTAAGCAGTTTTTGAAGAAATCCAGATGAAAAGTCTGTTCACTAATAATATTATGAAGCTAAGTTCATAATAGATTTTAATTTGTAGTGGTGTTTGTTTTGTTAGTATAATTCGAAAGCTGTCTGTGATGAGGCCACGAACTTTAACCCTGAGATTTTTGTTATTTTTACATGCTGGTATATTTTAGAAAATTGATTTCTTTGTGTATAAAAATATTTCATTTTAATTGTATTATTGGCGCAACCAACGGAAACAGTTATTTATGTTCTTTACTTAATTATAATACAACATTTAATTTTGAACTAGTCAAAGGAAGGGTAAATTTATAATCTATTTAGTTAAGTATTTTATAGACAAATTACATAGCAATATATATATATATATATATATATATATGCTATGGTTGATTACCAGGAATTTTCCGCGTAGCTACTTCTTGGTCCTGGGACGGACCGGGGTGGTTGTCTTGACGAGGTTTCGGCAAAGTCACATTTGCCATCTTCTGGTCTTGTAGGATAACTTTCTGCTGATGCTTCTTGTAATACGACTGTTGACGTTCGTTTCTGCTGGGGCTATATATACTTCTTGGCCGTTCCGTGTGGTTGCGCTTTGTTGATTTTGGGCTCGGTTGCGTGTCAGGACCGGCTGTGGCTGGAACGTTCTGATTTTCTTGAGGTGGATTTGTGTTTGCTTGCAGGTTTCTGTTGTGTGGTTCTCTTTTGGCGAGAACCAGTTTCCAAGCGGATGGTAGTCTTTGGGTGTCATCACGAGAATTTAGACTTCTTGGGTGTTTCTCGATTTCTATTGCTTCCCTTATTATTCTTGGTGTCCTATGTTGGCCAGTTCTTTGGTGTTTTCGAAAGCAATTTTGTGAGATGATGTGCTTACGTGTTGTGCCAGTGATGAAGTCTTTTTGTTCTTTCGTACGATATTTTCGTGTTCTTCTTTTCTCACATTGACTCGTCTATTCGTTTGACCTATGTATGTTTGATCGCAGTCCTGGCAAGGAATTGATTCTTGATTGATTCTTCAGAGGTATTCTTGTTTTGGGGTTTCGTAGAATGGAGCTTATCTTTCAGTTTGTTGTGAATGTAGTTTCCACATTGTGTGTTCGTAGGATTCTAGAGATTCTGTCTGTTGTTCTTTTGACGTATGGCAGGTGGGTTTTGGATGTAGGTGTTTCTTTTTCATCCTGTAGCTTAACTCGGCTGAGCTCATTGATGGTTTGATTCTTGATCTATGTTTTCTGGGTCTGCGAGTCTATGAGAACAGGTGACCAGGGTTTTGACCACTGATCGAAGTTGTGCCGGATGGTGGTGTGACTCCGCGTTGAGATACCGGTCTGTATGAGTGGATTTCCGGTATACCGTGTGGCCCAAGTTTCCGTCCGATTTTTTTTTGACCGAAACATAGAGGAACGGTAGTTGGTTTTCTGATTCCATTTCCATCGTGAATGTGATTTTCGGGTGGAGACTATTTAGGTGGTCCAGGAAGTTGTTACGGTGTGCCTCTCCATGTTGCCAAATAACAAAAGTGTCTTCCACATATCGTAGCCAGAGTATGGGTTTGTGTACTGCTGTTTCTAATGCACTTAGTATGTAGCATATTTTAAAGTCATTTTCTTTTCTTTATCGCCTATCGCATCTCGTTGTTAGATTGAACCTTCAGTTAATTCCGTTATCGTCTCGTTACCGTTTCGTTACCGTTATCGTTGCCGTTTTGCCCTTAATATTACACATACCTTTTCCCTTATCGCTCTCGCTTTCGTTTGCCGTGTTGCCGTTAGCGTTTCCGTTATCATTTCGTTCCGCTACCGTTTCTGTCTTGCTTTTCGTCTTCAAGTTTTTGTGGTTCAATTCTACTGTCCTTTTCCGACTACCAATTTTGCCTTTACTCTTCGCTACGTACCCTGTAACCCTTTTTGGGCTTATTGCGTTTGACTCCGTTTGTTGTGAGGCTACCGTAATGTGCTGATCCCGTGACGCACAGAACGCTCTCTTCATTTGGTCTTCGTTAATCGCCTTCAAGTCCTTTGTCCCTAAAACTCCCCGAGTTGTATCGGCAGGTTGAACGGAACCCTGCTCGGGTGTAATACTTTCCCAATTATGACATTATTCACCCGGATTTGACTTTATCTATGTATGCATGAATGTTTATTAGTTTGATGGCCTTCTCTTCTCTTTGTTTTCCCCTTCGGTTTTCCAGTGTGCCCTGAAGCCCTTTGTTGACTGATCACCAACAACCAACCCCATGTCTTCTCCTTCGTCCTCTTTCCGCCCTCTTGTTTCTTTTGTTTCGGTTGGGTCTTTCCCCAATCTCAAATCGTCTGGTTGAATGGGGGGACTTCTCGTGGTTTGGGTCGACCACGGGAGGCAAACTCGTTCAATCAGACGCACGGTGGGCTTTGCCTTCAGCAGGTCCACCGGGGTCTTTTTTTGGTAGGCACTCGCGGGAAAGTTTTCGACTTCCCCGAGATGTTTTCGTTGAGTATCGTCTCTGATAGTTTGATTTCCGTTTTCGGATCTGGATGACCAGGCCCCGTTGGTGGGTAGTGTTTCACGCTTTGGGGCTTCTCCTCCCCTACTAACGTCCCGACGTGGTGGCTGCTCGTCATTTTTAGCATACCGCGGCTACATACCGGTCTGCTGTGAGGGGGTGGAGCATCGTTCCACAGCAGGGGGTTTATTTTTTTCGATGTTTTTGGGTTGAGTTTGTTGTTCGTTGTGGATTTTACGTAGTTTGCAGGTTTTTTTTTTGGATACCCTCTCGTTTCATCTGTTCTTTTCGTTTTGGTTTTGTTCCTGGATTTTCTCTTTCTCAAGAGAATTTCAGGGAAATTCTCTTCAAGTAAGGGGGGTGTTATGTTTATTTAAAATTTGCCGCTTCATTTGAATGGGTCACAATCCAATTGCTACTCCATAGGAATTAAAAACGTTATTTTAATTGCCAATTTTATGATGGTTACAGTTTTCATTATCATTTTCTTTTAAGGATTGATTTATGACAAGGCCAATTCCGAGTTTCCCTTTATAGACTAGGTTTGCCGTTCAAAAATATCTCCAGGAATTACTCTGTTTAGCAGTGCTAGCTTTTAAATATCGCTTCCCTAATATTTCTCGGAAGACGCACGAGTTAATTTTCGTTCTAGAATTGTGTCAAAATATGTTGCAATCTTTTGGGGGAAAGAAGGGTCGCGTTGCGTTTAACAAGCAGTCAGTTTTACGTCTCCAATGGCTCCGGTCGCTCATTCCATCTACGAGGGTCGTTACGAAAGTAAAGTAAGCACTAGACTCTTAGGCCGGAACGACGTTTTTTTTTCCTGATAACGAGTCTTTTCGCGGCTGCTCCACTATATCGAGCCTATCGTATTGTAGTTTTGCTTTAGACAAAAAGAGAACCTCGACGAAGTCGAATTTGAATATATATTTAGCAGTGTTAGCCTTGATATAGAGTAACAAAGTTTTTAACTCAGTGCTTAAAGAAAGACAGCAAAATTATACGTGACCAAAATTTTATTCAAAATTTCGACTATCTAAAAACCATATTAGTTAACTACCCCTTGCACCATCAGTCAAACTCCCTCATGGAGCGTGTACGCTTAACCCTTATACAACAGTACCGGATACTTGACAAAACCCCTGAAAAAGAACGAGTGAACTACTTTATATTGGCTTACAACAATACCATACATTCTAACTTAAAATTTACTCCTTATGAAATACTTTTTGTACATACAGACGGACTAAACCCCTACGATTTGTGTAATGACAGATTTTATGAAACTTATACGAACCATCATAAAGCTAGAATGACCAATTTTATGAGGAATTACAAGACTTACAAATTAAAACCAAAGAAAGAAGAAATAATAAGATCAACTTAAATAAAAAATCAACACAATTCGAAATCGATCAAAAGGTATTTACTAGCAATGACCGACGAAATAAGAAATCACCCAAATTTAATGGACCATTTATAATCATAAAAATTTTGGAATATGACGAATACTTAGTAGAACACATCGATACGAAGAAGACTCTTAAAAGATACGCTAACGAAATTATGGCTGTTTCAGGTTCGAATGCACCCTCCTTATCACCTGGAACTTCCTTCACCTAATCAAAAGTGAAGTGGCAATTACAGACAAATCAGAAAGCCCTGGACTATATCCCCTAATATTAGGAAACTCACACATTAAAGAAAGTGAATGGATCCTAATAAAAACCATTGACTATTCTCCCATAATTAATAATTATTATAACTTAAGGTCTAAATTACTTGAGATTGTACAAACTTTGAAAAACAAAGTGTTTCTCACGGAACATCGACATGCCCAAAATGCCGACGATATACTTGTCACCCTTAACAATATTTTACTAATCATTTCCCAATATTTAACAAATTCTGATCGACTAATCAATCAACTATTCCCAGAAAATAGCCTAAAAGTTAAAAGAGACATAATAGATGGTTTAGGTTCAGTTTTTAAATTTCTCACTGGGAACTTAGATCATTCTGACGGTGTAAAATACGAAAATGCTATTTCTAAATTACAAAAGGACAGTGACATACATAATCAAATTTTAACTCAACAAACGCAAATTCTTAACGATACTATCAGTGACATACAAACCCTCAAAAAGAATCAGGATTTACTAAATGCTAACCTAAATAAAATCATATAACAAAATGAGGAAATAAATAGAGTAGTTTCCTACCTTTCTGTTTGGATCGTACTAAACGAAGCTGTTTTTTCATTACAACTATTTATTAATACTTGGATTGAACTCGAGAATGCATTAACGTTCGCCCAAAATCAACAAATGCACATGACCCTATTGAATAATAACGAATTAATTAAAAATGTGAATCAGATTCTAAATTATTTAAACGAATTATCAGATAAATCTTTAACTATACCTACCCAGCCAATGATAAGTACTTGCATATGTACGAGGCGATCATGGTAACAAAAGTATACCAAATCAAAAACAGAATAACTTTCGTATTCGAAATCCCCTTGATATCCAAAAACGAGCAATATCAACTAATCCAGTTGATCCCATTCCCTATATTTATTAGAAAAAATCAATACAGAATGATTGTACCAAGTCACAACACTTTACTGTTTAATACCATCGAAAGTATACAAATTAATTACTCCAAATAATTATTTTTGTCATAAAAATAATCATTTTAAAATCCCCAATATTAAGTTGTGCGAAACACAATTATTATCTTTTAGTCGCAATCAAACCTGTGAACCATACCTATTCAATTTAACAGATACCAAGATAGCTCAGGTCGATACATCCACCTGGTTAATTACCACGCCTTCAAAAGTTACTTTAGATGTTAAGTTTCCTAACAAAATATATAGAAAAGATTTAGTCGCTTTTCAACTGTTACATTTAACTCCAGATTGCAATGCGATTGTGAACCATAATACAGTATTATTCCGTATTTAAACCACCTCGATGAAATTAACGAATTTAGAAATACCCAATATCAATAAGTTAAACATCGATTCTATTCCTCATAGAAATATTTCAAAAATAGATTTGGTACCCATAAACACTCAAAAACTCACTACTGACCAAATTCAAATAAAGCAAATACAAAGTAAACTCAATTCTATTAGTAATATAGAATACCATCCTATTTCTATCGCCCCAATTACAATTACCATTTTATTTCTTTTATTAATTTTATGCTTTATATTATACATTGTTTGTAAACATAAATGCCTCAAAGAAAGATTTGTCAAATACATTTATTCAAAACCGGTAGATGCACCAATTGAATTAGTGACATCAAACATTTAAATATTTTTTTCTTCTCTTCACAAAATATTGAAATATCTTTCACGGGAGGACTTATGTATTATATTACGTTGTAGGTAACACAAGATTACATAATGTGTATATTAAATCCATTGCTCTAGTTGCATCATTGTCATTCTTGCTTATTACTGCTTGTAGATAACTTAACATGTAGTCCAACATTTAAATGTAATTGTTGTTAAATAAAATATTTTTTTTGTAAACTAAGTCCACGGCTTATTTTACTGGCGCCGCAATTGCATACCGAGTATTACGGATAGTCGGAACCAGTTTGAATACAGATAACGTGGTTGGGTTTAAAAGTTGCAATTGTATTGACAAGAGGAAGCAAATTATAAAGTGAGTTTGACTTAAGCAACGTACTGTACCAGGATAGACTTATGTGGGTCACACCCAAAAGCACCAAGATTTATGGCCTTCGTGTTGTTTCTAATATTAACGAATAAAGTATCTGCGTATCCATTGTGTTGGCTTGGATTATGGTGGTTGTTGTTTGGTGATTAACAGCAAATCTCGCTAACCATAGAATATTGACAATTGTGGTTCTGACAATCAGATCTCTAAAAGTAGGGCAATAAAAATTTTGGCATTGTTTTACTCTATTTATTGTATTCAAATTGATACTGTAGGTTGACCGTAGTTGACCAAAAAATAAAACCACAAAGTATTAAACGCTTTATTCGTATTTTTCACCAGCATAAATAACAACTTTTCATAAAAATATAAACAACTTCTAGTCTTCTCCTGTTTTCCCCCGCGCCACCTATGCTGCAACTTGCATAGCGCGCCAAATTCAAATTCAACATAACTATTAACTATTACAAACTACTACAGCTTCGGCCTAACCTGACAATGGATCGTCTCGAGCCATTAGTCAACATGAAAGACATAATTAACTTAAACAATCTAATGTATAAAACAGGCAAGAACATAAGGTTATACATACACATACGAATATAAAGTAGTGCAGTTAATAACACATAATGAAATACATGAGTAAATCTAATTAGATCTAATTTTAATCACAATTCAGCCAAAGCTTCATCATTTCAGGGCCAAAAATTCCCTCAAATGGTTTCTGAGTTAGCTGAAAGTTTTCTATGTCACCAACTAAGT
>JABXWE010022504.1:0-31636 GCA_014611495.1 Limonius californicus
AAAATTATAATGATATTTACAGACTATATTTTCAGATGGAAGCAAAGAATCAATGTCGGTCCTATTCCACTGTTTGGAAATAGGAAAAGATGCTCCTCGAGTACTATCATGATTATGAGATTGCATTGACTGAAAAGGTTTAACAGATTTTGATGACAAAGGAGGTATGTTAGTGGAAGAAGTAGAACAATTGATATGAGACCGCGAAGTTTTTTGAAGAACAGAATATAGAATATCTAAATGGTCCGCCAATGCTTTAAGAGAAAGTGTTTTAAAATTTAAAGCGTGCACCTGCAATTCTGCGGGAAGTTTAGATATAAAAAGCTCATGCAAAAAGCAATCATTAATAAGCAAACCTTCCGCGGAACGAGTAATTTCGTAAAATAAATTCTCACAACTTCCTGCAAATTTTATAGAATGCAAAAGGGAAGAAACCTGAAGGGTCGCGGATGGTGTATAATGTTCAAGAATTTGAGTTTTTAATGAATCATAGGGAGCGGTTCTATGAGGCTCCAAAATAGATTGTCTAACTTTGGCTTTCACTTCTGATGGTAAATGAATCACCAATTTGTCAAATTTGTCAGACTGCGACACAATATTATTTATTCAAAAAAAACTATCTACAACAATAAAATATAAACGAATATCAGTATCAAATTCTGGAAAAACCATTAGAATAAAGAAATACAAGCGATTAATAAATAATAAAAAAGGACTTATCTGAGGAACAGAGAGAATCGGAGAATCACGAAGGTAATCCAACAGCCGAGACGACGACGACACACAATGGCAGCAAGCAGGACAAGCAGGAAAGCCGGATGTTGGATGTTTCAGACGAGGTCACCATAAATGTGGAGCTCAAACCTATTTAGAAGGCCTTAACTCCACACTCTTTAGTAAAATACACAAATTGGAGAGATCAATTTATTTATGTTTAAGCTTTTGATAAAAATAATCGGTAACTATTTATATAAAAAATACAAAACAACCGTAACATAACAACCTCAGACGACCCGATAAAGACCCGCACAACAGTACCTTACAGTGATCAAGAGTTAAGTCCATTTTTTCATAAATTTAGATTTTTAGCTTAAGTCCCACAGTTGTATTTCCTTTTTTTAATGATAATTTGGTTTTAAATCTTAACAAAGACCATTATGAAGTTAATGGAATCAGTAAAAGTTAAGTTCCAATACCAGTACGAGCTGCAATAGTTTAAATAACCTTAAATCATTGTACTATAGAATCATGAAGGTTAAGTCACACTTGATCCACCGTTTCACCTTTTCTTTTTATTTTCTCATACATTCATACTACCGTTCCCCCACTAGAAACCGCTTTCGCATTACTTCAGGGGTATGGGCGTCCCTTGCACATTAACAATACTTGCTACATGCACCCTAAACTTAATTTAGCGAAATGCGGTCGCCCAGTCGGGAATCGATACCTCGACCGATCGGACCCAATTTCGTATGACCTCGAGTGACAGTGCGTATCCGCACTACTCCACCGAGGCCCCTACCACTGATCCACCGTAGCGGGCTTGGAGATAACCAGCATACGAGTTTGTTTCCGGATTTGGCGCGACTTGTTTTGGTGATAATACGGTCCCCATAATACTTGTTTTTTGAATTATTAAGAATAAAATAACAATGTCAGAAAGATCTTTACGAATACTTCAAATGGCTGTTGGTCCAGTTCTAACGACATCAGCACCAAGTAAAAAAGAAAAAGGTAAGTGATAATGAAATAGAGAAAAGTTACATTGAAATGAAAAATTCGTCTGAAAGTAGCGAAGATGAACACGATCCTGGCTACAATGTTCAAGACGAAAATTCTACGTCTGAATCAGATAATGAGTTAAATCAGAACGAAGAAGAACCTGAGGAAGAATTATATGAAATTAAACGAATTAAGCGAAAATGAAAATACTAACAAAACGAGAAATAGACAAGGAAGAAAAGGAACAAGAAATCAATCAGAATGGAAATCAAACAAAAAAAAATAGAGCTGGAACTTCTGGTCAACAGTATACATTAAGCAGAAAAACTAAAATTCGGACTCGACAGTTAAAAACGTGTTGTAAGGAAACCTGTTAGCCAAGATGTTTTGAGGTATTCTCCAATGAAGAACGTCAAAACATTCTACAATCCTTTTGAAACAAATATGTCGATTATGATAGGAAAAGACAGTTTGCAGCTTCTTGCGTTGATGAAACTCCAGTGCAACGACATAGGAACCGAAATGGAACTAGCGAAGGCAAAAGAACCATCACGTATATTTATACCTTAACGTCAAATGGTTCAAGAAAAAGAGTTTGCAAAAGATTTTTGCTAAATACCCTAGGCATATCAGAAAACTTTGTGGATCAGGCTCTTCGTAAATCTTTAGCGGGCGGCATTATTAAAGGTGATTTGCGAAAAGGCCACACACCGCAAAATAAGATTCCAGAAGAAATTAGACAGGGTATACGTAACCACATAAACAGATTTCCGTATTATGAATCGCACTATAGTAGAGAAAAATCATCTCGAAAATATTTAGAATGCGACCTAATGTGACAAAAATGTACCAGCTCTACTATGACGAAGCAGTTGCAGCAATAGCTATTTGTGTATTAAGAGCGCAAAATGATATATATTGTCGATTGAAAGAGACAGTTGCCGCGCGACGAAGGAGCGCGGCAATCTCTTGAAATCGACAATGAATTTGCGCTCGAATTACACACAAGATTTTTTCTACAATCGAGAGTTCACATATTTCCAAAAATTTATTTAATTTGAGGAATGAAAATTAAAAGTACAGTTCTTACAATTTTTTATGACAATTCCAGACGATGAAGAAAGTCTAGATGAGTTTGAAATTGTATGTTCCGCCATTGTTACTGATTCAACAATTTGCACTTTAGATGATTCACCTTTACCCAAGATTTTCTGTGCCGTTTCAATTTTATTATTAATGCTTTCTTCAATGTATCTTTCGGCTGTAGAAGAACTTTTCCAACCTCCATGACGTTTCAGTTGGATGATATCACCTCCTCCATTAATTAGAAGAGTAGCTGACGTGCGACGAAAACTGTGACCTGTATATAATTTATAATCTGATAAATTCAAATACTGGGCGATTTCACAGGGTATTTTTCCAATTATATTCATTCCCACCACTTGTTTAGAGCATTTCCGTTACAATATCGTAGAAATAGACGATATGGGGTGTCGTAATCTGATGGTCTCAACGCAACATACCTTCTGTAGAATGATAAAAAATCAAGTTCTTCACTATTAGTAACAGTAAAGACACGACTTTTTCTTGTTTTTGAGTCAGGAATTTTTACTATTAATAGCGAATCTTTGTCTTCTATGGTCATTTTCACAAGTTCATCTCGTCTACATGCACCGAAAACTCCCATAATTAATACTACCTGTCAATAAAATAGCTTATTAATATTTACAGAGTAATGAGTAGTGTTATTTACCTTTTTCATTAAAAATATTTCATCTGGCGCTTCATAGAGGAATTTGAACAATTCTTCTTTGGTGAAAGTTCTTGATTTTTTTGGTTTGTATCCTACAGATTGGCGTTTTAGGTATGCGATTAACTTCGTATATTGGCTGATGTCAATATTGTTTCTTACAGTCAATACAGATCGTAGCATTGAGTACACCGACCAAAGTGTAGCAGAATTCATAGTTTTAGTTTTTTCGCTAAAGTAAGCCATCATTACGTTTTCAGTGTACCTTCTAACTTTCCTTGAATTACACCATGTGATGAAGAGTTCGTACTGCTTTTCATACTTCCCCCGCGACTTTTCTGGCAATAGGTTTTAAGTCGCGACTTTAGCGGCGCTTGCAATTTCAGGTGGTGTACATGAAAAATCACTACAATCATTTTCTTCTTCCATTTTTGCTGCTTCACGCTCACATACGATTATTATTTAGGAAATTTTTCACTCAAATGGAAGATGTCATTTACTTGTTGACATTGGATACTCTGAGCAATGCATATTTGATTTATAGTTAATAATTGGGAGAGCGAGCGTTTGTTTTATTTAGTCGCTTATAAGCGACAAAGTGACATTCATCGAAAAAGATGACGTTTGCGTTGTCAAATACGAGCGCAAATGCCTACTTTGGATATCGATTGTAGAAAAATATTTTAGCTGAACATATTGGCAAGCTATGGCTTTATCGAGATATATTTGACACAGAGTTCAATTTATCTTTTAAGAAACCTTCAAACGACACCTGCGATACGTCCGATTGTTTTAAATTAAACTGAAAGATTGCACAGATCCCAATCAATGTCAAATTTTGCAAAGTGATTAAGCTAAACATATTGAGGACTCACAACTCAGATACAAAATGAGGGCTGCCGACAAAGAATGTGCGAATATAGCTAAAAATACAAAAGTCATCATGATTGATCTGAAAATTTTTGACAACTACATTGTTAAAAAATTCCCAAAGTTTTTATTCCCTTAAACTATGGACTTTTAATCTTACCATTCGTGACTCAACAGTAAATAAATTATTTTGCACGATGTGGGATATGACGGTGTCTGGGAGAGGTGGAAAGTTGCATCTGCAATTTTAAAGTGGTTAAAAGTTTCCAGCTTAGACCCTCAGGTAGAGGACTTGACAATTTGGTCAGACAACTGCCCATCTCAGAACAGAAATTTGATGATGGTTATATGCTATTTCTACATTTTTATTATATGTCCCAGTCTTTGTATTCTAAATCGTAAATATTTACTTAGGGGCATACGCATCTTGAAGCTGACACTGATCACGCATGCATTGAAGAACAAGTTAAGAAAACTCCTGCTTTTCAAATAGCCACCCCGTAGGACTGACAACAGCTTGTCAGAATAACTTCTCCAAAATTTTCCATGGTTGATGTGGTCATTAAAAATTATTTAAACATGAAGACATTATACAGTGACAAAAATTCTGCATTCATTAAATTTAGGAAATCTGAAAGCGCGAATGTACTACGTATTTCAGAAGCTGTGCATTTGTAAGTAAAACAGGAGAATCCTGGGAATTTATTTTATAAAACTAAATTTTCTCAAGCTGAGTTTCATTATCATCATCATAATCTGACATGGAGCTTACTCGAGGGTCGATCCAGGATACGTCAGGCCCACCCCATGCCAGTAGGTGAGTAGGAATTTACGGGATATGGTGGGATCGGGTGGGGCATTGCACAACGATAGCATGTCTGCAATGCATACCACAAAACACCGCTACTGCAACACCAGGTAGTTAGTAGACTACGCATCAATGGGGTGTTGAGTACGTAGCCGAAACCGTTATGCCATTATGCGTTTGAGCCTAATAAACTTTGGTGTCAAAGTTTCACATTGTTCTTATTTCACATCATGCTGTTGTTCTAAGGTTAGTGAGTGCACATCTCTTAGTTTCCTAATGACTAATAACTTACTTAAGAGTTACTCCCAAACTTATGTTTACTGTCCGTTATGCGATTATACATTTGACTCTAATAAACTTTGGTATCAAAGTTTCATATTATTCTTATTTCACATCTATCTATTGGTCTAAGGTTACTGACTGCACATCTCTTAGTTTCCTAATGTCTAAGAAGCTACTGAATAGTTACTCCCAAACTTATTGAAACTGCCCGTTCACAGTGTTCTTATTTCACATCCATGTAGTGTTCTAAGGTTACTGAAGGTTCACATTGATCGTATTTCACATCCATGTATTGTTCCAAGGTCACTGATTGCACATCTCCCAGTCTCCCAACAACTAACAACCCACCTAATATTCACTTAATATTCACCCCCTGAACCCTTTCACACCGTCCGCCATGCGACCATGCTCCCGATCCCAAGAAACCCCGGCATCAAAGTTGCACCCTGCTCGCATCTCCCATCTGGCCATTGTTCCAAAGTAACCGCTCCCCTCCTTGTGTCCCAATGATCAACCAACCACCTAACACTCGCCGCACCGACCACCACTGCCCCGCCACTCACTTGGAAGATCGACCCGGATTGCACCTCCTTCGCATCCCCAACCCTCCCCTCCGCCACCGACCGCCAAACATCCAGCGTCCTCCCTCCCGCCGGCACCTCCTTCTCTCGCTCTTCCCTGCCCCCCTCAACCTCACAACCTGGGTTTGTCGAAAACTCCTAAGGACCCCCTGGACAGCACATACCATGTGTACCCATATCAGAAGAACTGGAAATTCAGGAAAGATCGTCGAGTGCAGTAAAACAAGGAATTTTGAAATACTTCAGACACGTCATCAGAAAGAAGGACGACAACCTAGAAAAAGTGGTTGTTCAAGGGAAAGGAGAAGGGAAACGCCTTCGAGAACGTAACCCCAAAACTCTGGGTCAAGGAATTCACCGGTACACTTTTTCAAGAAAGTATTAGGTATGCTTCAGACAGAGACAAATGGAGGGACATTGCCCTAACTACAACCTAAATTGCAACCATGGGATCACGACACTTCAGCCATGCATTATAAGACTAGAGAGAGAGAGAGAGAAAAACATCTTCCACAAGTCGTCAATACTTTTTTCTTTGTATATTGCCATTCTCAGATATTATCACCCTAAAAAGGGATTTCTTCGATTTGAATTCTTATTTAGTATAGGATTATTGGTCCATTCTCCTGAATATCTCCCGTGACCATTCATTCTGGGTTATGCTAGTTGTAACTGAAAATCTACCACGAAATATAGTGCCCTCCAGCATTGTCTCTATTATTTTACAACAAAGTCTTGTAACTTACCGAGTTTACCTATGTCTTCCCTGTTCCTCGTTTTATGACAGCATATTAGAGAAGTCTACGTTACTGCTGGTACCACTACCTTTGTGTACATCCACAGCACATCCATAATTTCTAATCTCAAGTTTCTTCGGTCATTCTTCTACAAGCTCATAAGAAATATTTATTTGTTAATAATATTTATAAAAGACTGCTAAAGTTTAGGTTGGTTTCAAATTTCGAAATTATAGACTTATGATCTCCTTTCTAATTTCCGCTCATATATTGCTAGTCCACGTTCCACAGCATCATGTTAAGAAGAAAACTGCTTCTTAAAATGCTGTGCTTTTACAATTTTTCACAAGAAATAGTGATCCCACACTTTTCAATAAAATTGGTGATTATTTTGCTGTACCACTTTAACTGCTTTTTTAAATTACTGTATACCTAAAGGTAGATTATAGGCTAAGAAGCAAATTGTGTGGCTTAAGTCTAACCTTTTCTTAGGCCTTACATTTACCAATTAATTACAGATGCTTGGCGAACGTTACATGCAATGATATTTATGTTTGATACCTATTTTGTTCCAAAATATGAAACAAATACAAAAAATCTGCTTATACGTTTATTTTTGGATATGCTTCTGACAAGAAATCTGCTAACAGTGACATCCTCTCATACTGTTGTTGACACTTTCCTGAGCATGCTGTGTGCAGCAGAATATCGTTTCTGGCAGACTTGGCAACCTCCTGATAGCTTAAAATTGTGCATAGTAAGGGAAGTGTGCGTTACTACCTCATTAGGCAAAACAAACATTTGTTCGGCGTAAATCGCTAATAAAACGCCTTCATGCAATTATGAGTTGGGATCAACAGCGCGAAATAGAGTCAATATTCGCACGTGAGCGTATGAAACAAGGACGCACATGCACGTTCGCGGAATTTATCGGACTCCGGGGTGCAGTTGCTAACTACTGACAGCTGACACTTCGCAGCCGCTTGATTGATTTCGCCAATTATTCAGCTACCTCGTTATAATTACGGAACCAACACGCACCCTTGGCACATTTTTAACGCCTCCAGCACGTACGGAACATTTCTATTTGCTGTCTGCTGGTAAACATGAGCCCTTTCCGTCTTTGCAAATGCCAGTCATCTTTAACAAGAAAATGTATTCATACGGCAGGTGAATGACCATTAAAACGCTTCATTTTACAAAACGGGGCTTCCTTTGAATGCAAAGCAGCAAGCATTGTACCAGTAATACTTTATAATTATCAAGATAATTTTTCACTAACGTAGTGCGTCAACTGTAAAACCCGAATTAGAAAATGTTAACGGTAACCTTCTGATTTTCCTTTAGCTGCAGACGCCCAAGAATCAATTCAAATATCGACTGTAACGATTCTATAAGTCAAAGATAATACAAAGCTTACTAAAATATATGAGAGCCGGAAATGAAAATATCCTAAAATTATGCGGAACCCTGGGCAGCCGAAAACATGTAAATGAGGAACATTTCTGCCTCTCTTCGTTAACATCTGGATAGTTTCCTATAATAAACATTGAAATATATTTACTGGCCCTTTTCAAGTTGCCATATTAGAATCATGGGGTCTATTCCAACTGTTCCATTACATTACAGCAGTCATGTATACACTTGTATATTACAATACTGTGAATTTAAAGATGTTAACAGTGCAACATAAAATTTTCATATTAGAATCTCTTTTTCATAAATGTACAAAGAATGAAAATGGCAATATTTATTTCAAACCTGTTTCACAGAATGTCAACAACGTTATCCAAATGAGGCTACAAACTTCACTTACAACAATTTCTATCTGGTAAAAGATTATTGTAAATAATTTTAGAGAAAGTAGAAGCGTTGAAAGGAAAGCGGGATCAAGAAGACCTGTGAAAAGAACTGCAGAAGTTATTGATAATGTAAGAGATATCATGAAAGCAACTCCTTCTAAACCGATCAGAAAATTAAGCCAAGGAATTGATTTGTCATACGCTATTTGTCGAACAATTTTAAGAAAAGATTTGTGCGTTTTTCCATACAAAATGCAAATGGTTAATCAACTGTTACTGATTTCACAGGTTCTTAAACTACATAAATAATAATGACATATTGGATCTTACTTGGTTCAGTGATAAAGCCTATTTTCACCTCAATGGGTATATTAACAGCCAAAATATACAAATATGGGCAAGAGATAATCCGTATATCTTTGAGGAAATGCCATTACATCCACAAAAGATCGGTTTATGGGTTGCTGTTTCAAGAAGACGAATAGTTTACAAATTTTTTGCATAAAATATAACTGTCAATTATTATCTTCAGAATATCTTATCCCCCTTTTTCAATACACTGTATGGTGATGAAATTAGAAATGGTTACTTTGAGCAGGAGGCTGCCGCAGCACCTACTGCTAATCGTATCATACAATTTTTACAAGAATTTTATGATGATCGGTTAATTAGTGGACATTTGTTTCAATCAAGGTCATCCGTTAGTACACTTCCAGACTTCTTTCTAGTGTCTTATATAAAAAACAGTATTTTTAGTAATAAACCACAGGTTCTAGAAGATTTACAAAATGCTATTTCACAAAAGTTAGATGAACTTACCCCTGCTAGTCTGGTGAATATGATGATATGGTGGTGATTACTGGGGTCGGAGTAAGGCTCCTGCACTTAGGCCACCAGGGTCTGTTGTGCTCCCTTGGGGTTACAAAAGACTTCACTCTCTGAATAGGTCCGTCGCTTCGGCGAAGGACAGAATCCTGTTCAAATGCGTGTCTTGAACGTCTCTTGGTTCCAGAAAGGGAGAGCCAAGGTGTTTGCATCTTACGGCCGCTAATGCCTTGCCTTTGTAGAGGACATGTTCAGAGGTTTCCTCTTGCTCTTGACATTTCCTACACTGGTTGTTTAACACAATCCCTATAGTGTGGAGATGACTGTTCAGGTGTCCGTGGCCTGTAAGGAGGCCCGTTATTATCCTGATTTGTCTTCTGCTTAGATTCAGAATATAGTCTACCGATTTAGGCAAAGGACTCTTGATGAAGGTTCTAGCCTGTCTGGGTGTGAGTCTAGAGGGCCAAGAATGCTGAAATTGCGCGTTTGCGTGATTCCAGATCTCCTGCCTCCACATGTGTGTCCTATTGTAAAAGCTGGCTCTAGACCTACTAAAAGTTCAGAGGCCCCAGCCACAGCTATGGCAGCCGCTTCCTCATTACCACTTATTCCACTATGGCCCGGAACTCGTAGGATTTTCACTTAATTCTCAGCTGGGAGTTTAACGAGTGTGACTCGACATTCTTCCTCAAGCCTAGACCCTATCTTGGGAGATATTAGGGCCTTAATGGCCGATTGACTGTCCGAGCAAATATAAATATATTTACCTCTATAACATCTATAGAGGTTTTCATTTGCACAGGCAGTAATCGTGAAGATTTCTGCCTGGAAGACCGTAGGATATTTGCCTGGGGCAAATTTGAGTTTGGTCCTGGGTTTGTCCCCTTTTCTATTCCGTGACCCGTCTGTATACCAAACTAGGTCACCGGGTTTAAGAAAGGGCCGATCGTCTGAGAACCATTCTTCCCGGAGAAGGATGTGAACCTTATAGGGTATGCTAAAGGAGAAGTAGGAGGTCATGCCATCACTTCCCATTAAAGAAACGGGAGTGGTCGCCCTCAATTTGGAGGCAACTCTGGCATTTCCTACGGTTTCCTGAGTCTGTTTCCATTGCCCCGTAAACATTAGCCTATGCGTTGCCGTCCGAGCCTCGTCCTCAATCACAAGGTGAAGGGGCGCGAGTCCCAGCAGCACTTCCATGGCCGCTGTCAGGGTTGTTCGCATTGCGCCCGTAATGCCCAGACAAGCTAATCTTTGCACACTGGCGAGTGTCGTCCTTGTAGTGGTGAGTTCTGATCGCGCCCACCAGACAAGGGCCGGTGAATATGTGTAAAAATCTTTAAAAAATCGTAAATTTATGTTTGGAAAACAATGGTCAACATTTTCAACATCTTCTCTAATATCCTTTATTTACTTTGTTCTGTAAATGTGAATGCAAGAATTTTATTTCAATTGAACGTTTATTTTCGCAGCCCATAACTGCATAACCTCACTACTTCGACCACAGGGACCACAGAATACTTGAAACGGCAATGTAACCTTGAATATAGCTAACTAAAAGTATAGACAAACACTGACAAAATAAAGTGTGAATTTTACATATCTTTTAAATAATTAAATAAATAACCTACCAAAATTTTCAATGTAAACTGTTAATTATTGATGTATGACAATTATAAATATGTATACTGTTTACGTCTTTATAATTACAGATTAATCTAAGACGCGATTTTAAAATTCCAAGAGTTTCTTTGACTTGGGTTTTTATTGCTCTCACGGTATTATGAAGTAGATTCCATATTCGCTAGAAAATCAATTACTAAAGAAAGAGCCCGTTAAAATCATTATCGAAGTACCTGCAGATATAATTAAACAGAAGTAAAAGTGTCGATATTTTAAGGTTAGGTTTTCTTAGAAAGATACTGAGTTTTAGTTGGATTAACGTATTGCAACGATATTTTCAGGTAGTTATTTACGACTACAAACGTAAAATAACATTTCGTTCTTCCATAATCAAAGATGGCAATTGCGCTTTTACATGAAATAGTGGTGATTAGTTAAAACTGACTATTAACACTCTTCGTGTTAATAAATATAAAATACATAGGAATTATTAAAATATCGCTAAGTTTATTTATTTTTTTAGCATAGTTTTTAGAATATTCGAAATAGCATTATAGTTAAAGGAATCCTAAACCGCCCTGGAAATGCAACAGCTAGTAAGTACATCCTTTTCTGTACGCAATACATAGCATGTTAATTGTTTCTTGCCTTACTTAGTTGAAATTCATATTTATATTTTATCGATAATAATAATAGTCTCAATTTCAAGACGAATTGTTTACTTTTTGTGCTTTATACGTATTTTGACATTTTATATATCATTTTCAGAAGCATTTAATATTGAAAATGACATACTTGATGATAATGATATATTTTTCTTTAGCTTATCCAGAATAAAGGTAGTTAATTGGTCATGCGCTACTATTAAAAAAATAGTATCTTAGCTAAGTTTATATAGCACTGCCCATTATGCCAAATAATTCAAATTAGCTATCTGTTTATCAATGTTTATTATAGGTAGGTACCTGCAAGCAAGTTTTTTGCGAAAATTTCGAAAGGGTACATAATTTTATACTTCATTAATTGAAATAATAATAATACAAATAGACTTCTTATAAATACATAGAACAAATCATATAAGGTCAGTATAGACTTCGCTAAATATTTTAAAACCAATTTTAACGTTTACAGAGAAAAACCATACTTAAAACCCACGATTAAGCTAAATTCTTAATATACCTTCCCTATTTTACAGATGGTTTGTTTAAAATTAAATTTGACTCGAATAAGTAGAGTGACACGAGAGACACGAGTGCCGTTAAAATTACCATGGAATATTAATATAAAGCAAATTCACCTGTACATTACCTACATTTAAAACAATTTTCTTTGTTTTTAGGCCTGTATGACACGGCACAGAATTTTGTACAAAATTTTATGCAGAATGTTGTTCAAAGTGTTTAAACAAAATTCTGTAAGTTGTTATACAGTAAAATATTGTAGACAATTATGTAGATTCATGTTCTAAAACCTTTTTCTACAAAGTCGCCGTCGCATCGATGCGCAAACGAGCAATTTTTAATGTTTTGTAACATTCACAGAGGACAGAGAAGAAAATGTTTACCATGTGTTTACCCCGCTTGGCAACACTCTACGCACTTTTTCTTATCTTGCTAGCGTTCTTTAGTGCTGCAGCTTGTTTACTTTGTCGTGCGTTTATGTAAAATAAACAAATAGAAGCGCTACAAACATATGCATCAACCTAATATTATAAAACCTTGTTATAATTCTACTTTATCGACAGTCACATGATTATTTTGACTGTTTTCTCACAGATGTCACTGTAATTTGCACCTATTTGCGCATGCTCACAGACAGCATTTTGTACAAAATTATGTACGGAGTTTTGAACAAAAGTTTGAACAAAATTTTGTACAAAATTCTGTGTCGTGTCATACAGGCCTTAGTCTAAAGTATTGAAAGCTACAATAAGATGAATCACTTGTATTAACCTTAACTGACATTTCCCAGTTTAACTCTGTTAGATTAGTACAAAACAGTAGTTTATCTTTAGACTATTTATGAAGGTTACTTTAGGCTGTATGTAAGAATAAGCAAGATTAAATAAGGTTAACATTAAATTTAGTTAGGCTACACTTAAACTAGATTAATCTATTTATTTAGGTATTTATCTACGCCTTATTGGCGGTACGTTAAAGTTAGGTTAGGTTAGATAGGGTTACGGAATACATTGAATGAAATGGGTTGGACTAGATTAATTTAGATTAACTTATGTTATCGTGACGTTAGATGCTTTTTTTACCCATCAATTTCTTCTATGCGGTATTTTTTACAGACTCTTTTGTGCTACTTTTTCACAAGTTAGTTAGATACTATCAACTCTTGTTGAGGTTACTTTATTTGAGGGGCATTGTTTCACTATCGGTTTCTTCTAATGACGTTCTGTTGTGAATCTAAATTAACATAAAATTAGCATACAACATAGCACGAGAAGAAAACTTGAGAGGCAATATTATACATATAAATGAAAAATATAATGAAGGAAGCAACAGCTAATCTAAAACAAAAATCATAAATGTAATATACAGTTACACAGACAGCTTTTTCCAAGGGAAAGACGTAAAAACTAAAAGAAAGATCAGTTTGGCGATACTTTATATCTCGCAATGCAGGTATATCAAACCCCCATTACAGAGTGTAACTAAAATAATTATATATATTTTTAAATTTAATATTCGTTTTGCAATAACACAACATTAAATAATAATTTAGCCTGAAAACAATCATAAATATCAAGCATCTACAATTTTCTATAGGTTTGTCATAAACGACGGTATGAATACACTAGAATTCTGTTTTTCCTATAGATTTCTAATCATGTGTGTGAGTTCAGAAGGTCATACTGTTGCCATTAACGTTATTAAACCTGATATACACTTCAATCGAGTATCACGTCAAACTTACGATAAACAGAAATAAAACCTCATTTACATAGTCGTTCAATTTGTAGTCATGAATAATAGCTGCCAACCTACAACAAGTGCATCAAATTCCCTACACTTGCATGGCCTGAAATACAAATAATTATGACGGAACCAACGTACTTTGAGGTTATGTATTTATTTATTCTCCAAGCGTCGACTTATTAGGTTATGTTGTTTGGTTTCGGAGCATACCTAGACAACATTAACCAAGAGCTTTTGGTATACAGTAAGTACCAA
This sequence comes from Limonius californicus, assembly GCA_014611495.1. NCBI lineage: Eukaryota > Metazoa > Arthropoda > Insecta > Coleoptera > Elateridae > Limonius > Limonius californicus. Next base: position 14,183 of record JABXWE010022504.1, read on the forward strand.
CTATTGCAAAACATTGTTTACCAATGGTTACTATCCACGTAGATTTCTTGACGTCACGTACCCATTTTAGACTTATTTTTATAAGTCTGCTCATTCTAGGCATATACTGTTTTGGCGTTTAACATTGTTACAGATGCACCAGTTTAAAATCCTTAAACCCGTGACAGACGTTTGACAGATATGTCAGTTTTCAGATTCTCGGCAATGAAGCAATTATTTATTTCCCAAAATAGCAGACAATAGTGCGAAAGCAAGAAAGCGGACATTCTGGTCGGAAATACAAGTCAATTTATTAATTGATAATAACTAACAGAATTATTTTTCTTCTTGCAGTCCTACTCCTATCGGAAGTTGGATATCATTAAAACTGTCTTGATGTTGTTAACGGCTGCTCAAAATATCGGTATCGCTGCAGCTGAACCAGTCACGAAGATTTTTCAACAAGGACACTACGTCTGCTAACATTTCTTCTTCCTTTTATTTTTCCCTGTATGATGAGCCTACGGAGTTCATATTTGGAGCCTCTCATTACATGACTCAAATATTGCACCTTCGTTTTCTTAATGGTATAAAGGATTTCGCATTCCTTGCTCATTCTGTCGAGTACTTCTTTCTTGGTGTCCTTGCCAGTCCATGGTATGCGCCACATGCGACGTTAAGACCACATTTCGAATAAGTCTATCTTCTTCAAATGCCCAGGCTTCGACTCTCTATAGTTAGGTGAAAAACACGTAGCAGCCAAGTATTCTCATCCGAAGCTTTGTGTTAACGTTTCTGTTGCAAAACATTCTCATTTTCATAAAAGATGACCTTGTTCTCACTCTTGTTCCTACTTCAGTGGCCCCGTCCAATGTCTGTTCCAGCCTGGTTTCAAGATATTGATAATGAGTGGCTCTTTCAATGAGTGTATTAGCCACGTTAGATACATTTGAGGATTAGGGGACTTGGTGACCACCATACATTTAGTCTTCTGGGGTTTCATTTTCAACCCATAATCATTGCAATGGTGTTTTAACATTTCCAGCATGCGTTGTAGGTCATTTTAATTGGTTGCTAATATCACTGTATCGTCCGCATATCTCATGTCAAAATTGTCAAATGTGACAGTTTCCCTGTCGTGCTCCCGAGTTTAGCCTGCTCTAGTATGCTACCACCGGACAACAGAAAAAGGAGATACGAACACGAGAGGAGCTTTTCTAAAAATGAAAAGTTTATTAAGTAAAAGAAGTCTAAACCTAGAATTGAGAATGAGAATGGGTAGATATTATTATATTTGATCTATTTTAATGTATGGGATGTGGACATTGAAGAATGAAGACATTAAAAGATTGCAAACGGCAGAGATGTGGATTTACAGAAGATTACTAAGAATATCGTGGACGGAAAGAATGACAAATGGAGAGGTGCTTAGAAGAATGAATAAGGAATTAAAAGTAGGGAAAACAGTGAAAAGAAGAAAACTACAGCATTTCGGACACATTATGAGAGGACCAAAATATACATTGCTGCAACTCATAGTCCAAGGGAAAGTACAGGGAAAAAAGAACGTTGGAGGAAGAAGAACATCCTGGCTATGCAATCTCAGGGAATGGTATGGCTGCAGCACCATCGAACTATTTAGAGCAGCCGTGAGTACCAAGTACCAGTAGCTGCAATCATTGCCAACCTCCAGTAAGGAGACGGCACCCTCATGAAGAAGAAGTATGTCATGGGTATTATGCTTAACTAATTTAAAGACAAACTTGTTACAGTTCTAAACCAATTTAGTTTTGGTCTGTCACGGGTATTAGACATCAGCAGAGCTATTGACACTTCCCGGTTCACGAGGTTTTTACTAACGCCAAAACGCTTTTAATAGAGACAACGGTTAAGGTAGTTATCTGGATACCGAATAATTCAGCTAACCGGTTTAATTGGAAGCCCAAAAACTGCCTAACCGGTCTATCCAGAAACTAAATAATTCGGCTAACCGGATTATTCTGATATCGAATACTTTGAGTGAACGGACAGTTTAGATATTGAATAGTAGAATTAGCTAAGTATTCGAATTTTCGAATAATAAACAGTTTGGCTAATACAACTGCCACCAAACTAACCGATTATTAAATTATCCGAGTAGATGGATTCTAATTTTCCATCAATGTTAATAGCAAGGCAGTTTTTACTTTCCTATAGTGTTCGTTGTTTTCATTCGACACTGTTAAAAAAGGATTTAAAAGATAATAACTGTTGAACTTTAAGCTAAACGTACTAAATAGCGTTACATTATGATAGTAACTTTAAGCAAACCATTCGGTATGCGGAAAGTGCAATTAACTGAATTCTAAGCTATTCGATAATCGAATAGTTGGATTAACCGGTTAATCGCCAAAATATTCGGTATCTGAATTATTGAAATACCGAATGATTTTCTAAGCGGTTACCATGTTAAAATATTTCTAAAAATCCAACAGCCCGAATAATCAGAAATACGAATAATACCGGCAACTCAGCATTATTTCGTATATTAAACAACGTAATTTGGAAAAAAGTGAAATTGTTACAGTAGAAATCCATATTGATATACCAAAATGTATTAAATTGTAACAGCCATCCGAGGCGCAGAAATAAAATGAATATATTAAAACACTTTGACAAGCAGAGGTAAAATTGGCAAATTATAAAAAATCTATTTCTAAAGACAATTTTAAAACGTCGTAGTCAGAACGTTTCCAAATCTATTAAATTAATTTAAGGGACGTACAATATTTTATTAAAAACTTCTAATTTGCGTCATCATAAACCATATGCCCTGAAAATGTTTTCCAGAAACAGTTCTTTTCATCCAAAACGTTTTCCAAACAAGCGAATTTGCTGCAAATTCGTATCGGACGAGGTTTAGGTTCTCAGGAGTTTTAGTCGGTGTACCAATCAACTTTGATTAAACATATAATTAGAAGGTTGCGTATAAAGAACGTGTGTAGAATTAATTATTGCAGTTTGTTCCAGTATCGACTAGAATAGAATAGAAGCAGGAAACAAATCTGCCCTTGTTTATCGAACTGTATATTACACCGAAGCTACTAAGTAAAAGAAGCATCTTCAATCAGCCATTTCAACAAAATATTATTCAATTTCCTGTTTCTTCTATAAGGAAATTACTAGAAAAGAGGTGAAATGGATTGTAGATTGTTTGCCGAGTTGGAACGGGACTTGAAGAAGTTTTGGAATACCATAACCAGCTTAGTTGTGGGGCTACGATATTAAATATTCATAATTAATATTAAATTTGTAATAATCATAATAACCAGAAGCTCATAATGTTCTGCTTTGCTAAACGATGTACATGAATTAATTACTAATGGAAATAAGGAAAGTTTAAACATGAACCAGCGTAGTTCAAATATGGTAATGTCATTAAAATTTATCGTCTAAGCAAATCCGTATATTTTCTCGTTTCGTACAAGGAAACCCAGCGCGTACAAAATTGCAAGCCTAACCTGTCCCGACGCTGGCTTAAACTTAATCAAGATAGAATCATCTAGCAAATCTAGGAAATCTGGCGCTTAAAATGAAACAGTCTCTTAATTTACGTTCGCAGAATTATTAATCTCCTGCAATTGCCGGCGAGCGGGAGCAATTACCGCACATTATAGCACCTCCTACTAGTGGTACTTCATGTAGATTTCCTTTTATTGCCACTAAATCATTACAAGTGCGCAAAGACGCCTCCAAATGCTTAAGCAATGAAGACAGATCCGTCCTATCTGTGGCGATCTTTTGCAAATCACTGCCTAGTTCGTTGAAGCTATTTAGTAAAACTTGCATACGGCTGGAAATTATCCCTGGGAGCTCTTGATCTAACATACGCCTGCTGTGTTGGTATGATAACAAAATGTTATCAAACTGGTGCTGCAGTTTTTCCAACTGGCTTAAGTTCAGGTTTGCATTTTGCAGGAGCAACTTAAAGTTCTGGGAAGCTACGTGGAAATCCCTTTTCTTATCGTTGTACCCCATAATTAACCCATCGAGACCATGGGTTGTTTCCAAAGCTTCCATTAAGTTCTCCTTGGACGGATAACCCTCTTCAAGTACGGTTTCTTCGCAAAGCTTTTTAACTAGCTGAGACAAAGCTTCAGTTATCACGACAGACTTTTCATTGACAATGAGTCCATTTAATTGCTGACACAACCTGTAAGAAGCCTTCACCTCCAGATTCAAACAATCCAAATAATGTAGAAGAGCTTCCATTGTATTCTCAACCCTTTCAAATCGCATCTGCAGGTTGTTGTGTTCATCCATACTTAACGCTTCTTCCATTTGGGAATTGGACAATTGAAGTTCAATCTTTTGACGTCTTATGGTTAGTTCGTCTGCTTCCCAGCATGACCTTCTCGAAACGATTACTTGCTTGGAGCTTCTTTTCTTGATTTTTATGTATTTTTCTTGACATTTACACGAGTTTCGATGGAGCATTAAACAAGCCTTGGTTTTCTTACTGATTCTTCCGTTGTCTTCAGCACCTGTTGTAGATTCCGATTCGTCATCAGTCCCTTCGCTTTCTGGTATCAAAAGCGGCCCCACAAGCTGCCGATGGTGCTTCTTCTTAGTCTCATCCATTAATCTTGTATAACATAAAACTAAATGTATATTAGAGCATATTTGACGTTTGTTTGTTAATCATTTATCACGGCGTTCTAGTTATAACAACGCGAATTAATTTGGGTTTAAAATAAATAAATATTCAAGATTAATCTTGTGGTGGATCCGTGTTGGGAATAAATTGAAGGAGCTGCAAATTAATCATGAAGAGTGTGCACTTTCTAATTAATTTGCTGGATAATTTGAGACAAGATGAATAAAATAGTTGGGATTAATAAAGTATGACATAGCATCTGTTAATTAAATGGTCTGCATTTATCAATAATAATTTAGCGGGCTGGTGCTGAAAATGGGAATCGCCAATAAATTGTCTTTGTTCCCGTGACATATGCATCGGTGGCTTTAAATTATTGCTGATTATATGCACTATTCATTCTAGGTTTATGATTAAAATGTTGGTTTGACCACAACAGCTATGCTGCATGCAATGTCCGTTCTAAATAACATGCAAAATCCACTCTAAAAGCATTTCCTGTGTTGTGTAAAACGTTGATGTATAGAAGTGTTATAATTTCACATTGTTGTGTTAATGTATAATATTGCATGAATAACATATTGAAATTACAGGTTAACGCTACGGTTAGATTTTATATAACAAGAAGCAGTATGAAATCGCTTGGCTTTGCAAAGTGTCACTAATCCTTCTTAATTTGAGGTTATAGTATAGTCGATTATTTCCAGCATTATTTAAGATCTAGATTATCGAATGTATGTGAAAACAATATCTTGAATTGGTTCCACCCTCAAATAAAAAGTATCTTTCACATTTTTGGAGACATGTATTTTAGTATTATTCCCCGGTCAAATTTAAACTGTAAGTTGGGAAACTTCTCACCAATCCAAATATCTTATCAGCACAGCATCTTATCGATAAACGTCTGCTTATCATTATTCCTGATAAATATACAAATAGATCATTGCATTAACCAATACTGTCAATGCCCTCCTCCTCCTCCAACTTGATTTAGGCCTTCTTCTTTTTCCGTCAGCGCTACAACCCTGGGTGGGTCTTGGCCTGTTCTATTATCTTCTTCTATTCCTTTCTTTCCCCTGCCAATCTCCACCAATTCCTTACCCCCATTATCCTTAGATCTTTTAGGACACAGTCATACCATCTCGTTTTAGGTCTTTCAGCTAATCTTTTTCCTGGCGGTTTCCACTGTGTTATTACTCGCGATCTCCTTTCGTCATTCATTCGTCTTATGTGTCCTCGATATGCTATTATTTGGGCCTTGATGTGTCTTACTATGGCTTTACCTTCTATAATATTGTTCAGTTCATGATTCATTTTGATTCTGTATGTTCCGTCCTCGTTTCTGGATGGCCCATATATTCTCTTCAATGTTTTCCTTTCGCACATTCTTAACTGTTCTTCTATTTTCTCAGTGGTTGGCCATGTTTCACAGCCGTATGCGATGACTGGTTTTATCATGCTTTGGTAGATTCTTAGTTTGCTGTTCTTACTTAGACACTTTGAAGTCTTTATACTCTTATTAGCATACTTGCTCCTCATACCGGCTTTAATTCTTCTCTGGATCTCTTGTATCACATCGTTGTTACTGTTCACCTGCGAGCCTAATGTTCCATGTGCCATGTTCGAAACTATATACGTGTATTTCCAAATCTTGTAACCGTATGTTTGTCCGTTTTGTCACTATCATATATGTTGTCTTCTGCACATTTACCTCAGGACCCATTATCTTGGCTTAGTTTTCCAGGACTTACTATTACGCTGTCGTCTGCGTAACCGTTTATTTGTGTCATTTTGTTACATATGCTTTTTGAGACGTCAATATTTCTGATTATTCTCTCTAATGCCAGGTTAAATAGCAGGGCGGACAAAGCATCTCCTTGCCTTACGCCACTGTTTATGTGAAAGGCATTTGTCTCCTTTCCGTGTATAACTACTTTGGCCTGGGGGCAGTTAGCGTCATTTCAACTAATTTTATAAACTTATGTGGGATTCCTACTTTCCGTAGTTCATTATACATTCTCTTTCTATTTATGTTATCAAAGGCCTGTTTAAAATCTATATATTGTTACGGGCCGATCGAGCTTTTCCGTCGACCCCTAACCAGATAGGTGGAAAAAGGCCTACGGCTTAGCTCAGAGGAGTAGGGAGTTTGTGAAAATCGCTTACGGGAGGAAATCTTCTTAGTTGTGTACAGGGTAAGTCAAAATCTGTAGGCGCCACCTTCCAAATCCAACTGATTGTAGGTCCTCGCGGAAGGCCGAGAAGCCAACAGCTCACGTGAATGGAACTCACCTTTATTGTGCCTCCTCCTATATATACGATGCTTGCAAAATTCATGCACAAACAAATACAGAGTACACAATAATAAAAAAGGCAGTAAATTTAAAAACACATATAATGAAATTATTGAAATGAGGATGCAGGAAATGACTACAAAGAAGGACAATCAACTGTGTTTTTATAGTTTTACAACAGATATTCGAACGTTCGGAAAACGAAGCTCGCCGCCTTTCACACAGAATTGCCCTTACCGGGATTGAATCCAGTGCTTTCTTTTAAATCCGGCAGTAGCCGATGGTCTGTTTAGTACCTCTTAGTAAAACAGCGAGACGAAATTCACACAAAACCGACACCGCTTAAGAAAAAGCCCAAAAGCCGCCCCTGCAGCACTTAACGTAATTACGGTCCCCCGATTGATGGGATTTTCGGAGACCCGGAGTCATTCAGGACGTAAGGCTGACTGACGAACTTTCGCAAAGGGAACCTGCAGTTCCCAAAAGATTGCACCATATAACGAAATACTTCTAGAACGAAAGTGACCACGTGCGACCTTCGAGAGAAGCCCAAAAACATTTCCTACATGTTTAACACACTGTTTAGCAAAAAATTCCTGGAAATCCCGTCTGAACGGCGAAAATATAGTTCACAAATAAAAAACCTTGAGACTGGTTTGGTCATAAATTAATGTCTGAAAAGGAAATACTAACAAACCTGCAGTCAACACAACTCAATTTTAGAAAGACGCAAAATAACCAAAACCGTGTTCAAAATATATATATATATTTATATAAACGAGTCTTTTACAGCTTAAAGCCGTCTCTCGCATCTCAAGCGCCAATAATCTTTATCTTGCCAGTCTTCCTCGTGTAAGTCTCGTATTTCCATTGCCTCCTGTACTTCTTGAGTCCACCCTCTAGGTGGTCGTCCTCTTTTGCGTCTTTCCCAAGGTATCCAGCTCCAAACTATTTGCGGCCATCTATCAGGTGCCATCCTTCTCATATGCCCATACCATTTTAATCTTTTCTCTTCTATTTCTTCTATCACTGTTTTTTCCATCTCCATACTTTCTCTTATAACTTCATTTCTTATGTGCTCTAATCGGCTTTTCCTACAGCTTTTTCGCAAAAAGTCCATTTCGGTTGCCAAAATTTTTTCTTTGTATCGCTTTGTTATTTCCCATGCTTCCGCACCGTAAGTAAGTATGCTTTTTACCACCGTATTGTATATTCTTTTCTTTGTCCCCTTATGAATTTGCTTTGACCACAATAGCGAGTTTAATTTCTGCGTTGCTTGTTTAGCTTGTGTAATTCTATGTGTAATTTCGGCTCGGCTGTTACCTTCTTCTGACAGTATTGTACCTAATTATTTATATTTCCTGCAGGCTTTTATTACAGTTCCATTTATCTGCATGTCCTGAGCTCTTCCATTTGCTACTATATATTTAGTTTTGTCAAAATTTATTTTAAGTCCCCACTTCTTATAAGTTTCGTGCAGTTTTCTTGTCATGTAATTTATATCGTCTTCGTCTGTTGCCAGTACTACCTGATCGTCGGCAAAGAGTAGTGTATGCAAGTAGTTTCCATCGATGTTTATTCCCATTCTGCTACATTTCACCTGCCATTCATTTAATGTCTCGTTAATATACACTTTAAATAATGTTGGGGATAAGCAACAGCCTTGTCTCAATCCTTTGGTTACCTTAAATGGTTGTGATATGCTATTTCCGACCTTAATCACGCTTTTTTGGTCCTTATAAATTTCTGTAATCGCGTCTATATATATCTGCGGTAGATTAGAATTGTTTAGTACCTCCACTAACTTTGTAATCGGTACCGTGTCATAGGCTTTTTCCAGGTCTACAAAAACCATATGTGTTTCCCTATCTCTTGCCCCTCTTTTTTGTACTACCTGACTTAGAGTGAAGATGTTATCCGTGCAGGATCTACCCGCTACGAATCCACATTGTTCTTCTCCAATTTCTATTATCTTTTCTATTCTTTTTTTTAGTGTTCGTCCATACAATTTTCCTACTGATGATGTTACCGTAATACCCCTATAATTACCACATTCTGCTCTACTTCCTTTTTTATAAATCGAGCTAATATATCCCAATTTCCATTCTGTGGGTATCTCTTCTCTTTCTATGAGACATCTATTAAATATTTGTTGTAGTACCTCAATATGTCTCGTAGGGGCGTTTTTAATTAATTCAATATGAATATCTCCAGGACCTGGTGCTTTATTATTTTTCATACCCTTTAATGCTTCTCGGGTTTCCTGCTCTGTTATTATTTCTGCTCTATGGTCATCATCTCGTCTTTGTACCGATTCTTCTCTTATATACTCTTGCCTATCTTCTGTTAACATGTGTTCTTTATTCTATATAAACGAAGCAAAACAATGCAAAAGAGCAAACAATATATGTCTTATTATAACTTGTGGTGGTCGCGTATTAGTGAATGGGTGCTCGAGATATTTTGTTACAGAAGAACTTTATTTTCCCTTAATCATTACAGAAACATATATATACAACTTAACCTATGAATGTCTATACACTTGTCGCACTGCATAACGACGCGGGTCCGCGGGATGGACGCGACGCGGATCCACTTTCTGGTACAGGCGGATCCTGCGGTCTAGGGCCGCCGTGGGGAATCGAGAGGTCGCTGCAGGTGGTGGCGGGAGCGCCGCCCGGACTGCGGCGGGCTTCTTCGGTGAGCCTGGCAAGCGTGGCTCCTTCGGCGAGCGGAACCGTAGAGGCTTACGGGGCGACCTGGGGCGGGTCTGCAGGATGCGGCTGGCTTCTTCGGTGAGGGGGTCCGCGGTGAGATCGGCAGCGGTGACAGCACGTGGGGGGCCGCGGGCCTACGAAGGAACTCCCTCAGCGCGTTCCGGTGGTACTTCCGGGCTGTCCGGGGCGTGGACTTGGCGGTGTTCTCTGGATCCATCAACGAGGGGGGTTTCGACTTCCGGACTGTGAAAATAGCACCGGCGTGTCGAGGATGACTGTCGGGCTGTGGATTAGCGCCGATGTGTCAAGGGTTGCTGGGCTGTCGAATAGCGCCAGGAGAGACTTCTAGGCTGTAGAGAAGCGTTAGCGGGTCTGATGTCTTACCGTTGATGCGGACGCTTTTATAGCTGGGTAGCTGCGCGTCCCGTGGCCGCGCGCCGCATGGGTGGGGTTGCGTACAGTCGATCTGGGTTTGAGTGGGGGCGCGTCGCTCGTCCGAAATCAGATTTTTCGGTCGGATTCGCGCGGATTCCCGCAAACTCCTGCATTGAGGAAAAATGTTCTCTCAGACTCTCTTCTGGATAAACAGTCTGATTTTCCACAGAGCTTGTGTTTTCCGCCGAAACTGCTTCAGTTTGATAGAGAAGTGAAAAATACAGGAGCAGTTATATGTAAGGAAGATTGAGCAGAGGCCGCTGAGGAGGCATATGAGAAATTTCCAGAATTATGGAGTGATATATTATCAGTTACATCTGTGAATTCATTATTGAGTACTTTAGTAAGCAACACTTCGGCAAACATTCTTTGCGCTGGATTTGGTATCTTTTCCAATTTTGTACCTGTGTACTGACCCAGTACATCAGTATCATTTGGTTTAGATTGTAGCGCCTCTGTCTTTAAATACTGCTTGGCAATCCCCCAAACATTTTCAATGGGGTTGAAAATGCAATGGCAGGGAAGAAGTCGCAGCACAGTATGTCCATACTGTTCAGCAAGGAGGTCTGCCACATACGTTTTCGGAGGTTTGTGCCTGAAAAAGCAAGTCATTAGTGCTTTAGCACACAAAATTCACTCAATATACTTACTGTGCAACCAACTGCAGTAGTTCTATTTTTAAGACATTTCCCTCAATATTCACTGACCGACTTACTAACCAATCAATAATTTCTTTTTTCCAACTAGCATTGGGCGTTTTATCGGCCAACGTGCTATGATAACTTGCGTTATCCATAACAATAACTGATGGCTTCTCCAAATTTTTCAGAAGTTGGTGTTCGAACCATTTAAAAAAATTCATTATTCATTTCCCCATGGTAATCCGTGTTTTTTGTGCTCTATGTAAATATTAATGAGGCAGCAGGAATAAATCCATCTCTATTGCCAGCACGAAGCACGATATATCTAAGAAAGTAGATAAATAATATTATTTAAATACAGTTATTAAACTTAAGATACTAATCTTTTTCCATCTGATTTTATTTTTTAACGCTTTTTTTACTATCGTCTTGCCATGATCTTCTGCGGAAAGCAATGTGATCCAACTCCATGAGCCCCCTGCGCGGATCATCCTTTTGCTAGCGGAACCCTACGTCTTTCAGAGCCTTTCCTAATGAAGATATTCCTCCCTTGAAAACATCTCTTTCCTTCAAAACCCGCCATAGATATGTCCGAATAATATGTTGTTCTAAGAAAAAAGTATTCTTACTTGTAATGTTGAGCAAAAGAGAATAAATGATTCACTTACTGTTTTGGTACATTTCATAAACCACATTTCTTATGGCTACTTGATCGAAATCGTCAATGCCCACTACCGGCTTCGTTCTCAGCTTTTTCTGCTTCGGGCTTTTGATAAGTTTGTTTGATTTTACCGTCTGTGGAACCGAACCAATGGTAGGTAAACTTAATTGCAAGGCATTTGCAACTCTCTGTAATAAATAAAACACTATAATGTAATAATACAATAGTTATACGTTGATTCCAAACTGTAAAATACCTCTTGTACAGCAGTTACAGGAATCAAAGTCCCTCCATTGCCGCGTTCTTGCTCAAAATAGCTTATTACAGAGGCTATAAGCTGTTTCGACTGCTTGCACAAATCTTTCGGTATTATTCTCACCGCACAACACACGTAAACGCAATAAATAAGTTCTAAATAACAACGAAAAAGCGCAACTAACAATCCATGTATAACAATATAAGTTAGATTAGAAAGAAAAACGATATGTAAACTAAGTACAATGTCTCACCAACCTAAGAGCGGAAAATTTGACACTAAAAATCAATTTGTTCTTTATAAATCGATATAACTCCAAAATATTAGTGGATTTATTCATTCAGAGGGTATAGAATGTTTTTGCGTCACAGAGTCCATACATTTTTATTCCGTATTTCGCAGGTTTGTTAGGAATATACTGCATAAATGAGCATCGACCTTGAAAAGGATGAAGCATCTCATCGATCGTACCAAATTCACTTAGATTATAATGAGCAATGCAATTGCTAACAAACTTTTGGTGAAAATCACGTATCGGAGCGAGTTTGTCTTGAACTTTCTCCCCTCTCTAGTAAATATGTTTTCAAATCTGAGAGAGCGAAGCAAGAAAAGAAAACGCGTGTAGCTGAAAAGTGCACACAAAAGAATTAATCCCGTGCCATCTGAATCCCAGAGCTCCAAACAATTCGTATGACTGCCTTCTTTGATGCCAATTAAAATTACTGCACCTAGGATTGCTCTGATTTCGGTTTTTGATGTGGTTTTGCAGTCTCATTCTGTCGAATAATTTACAGAGGTTTTTTTATTTTCAACATAGATGTTGGTGTATGTCACAATATCATCAATCATTTCATCAGTAATGTACAAACTAAATGCATCAATTTCGGATTTTGCTTGGATAGCATTTCCTTTTGGACCGGGCAGGATTTTTATGATGTTTTTTGCTTTCACTTTACCTGAAGTAACAGGCTGACTAATGCAGAGCGTGTCATTGTCTTTTCCAATAAAGAACCGATAAGTTTCATCTTGTTCGATTACCTCAACTTCCTCTTCCCCGTCATCTGCTGATTGTTCAGAATCACTGCTGTAGTCATTCCTCTCAATTATTTCTTGCTCTGATTCTGAATCGCTTACAAATTTTTCATCAATCACGTTACTATATTCTTCCTTTTGATTTTGTATCGTAAACCTTTCTTCTGCTAATTCGTTCACTACCTCTTCCAATGCTCCACTCCTCCGGACTCAAAGCATTTTTCGACCTGCAATAAAAATTAGAAAATCTATAACGACGGCAGCTAAAACGCTTAAACATCCACGTGCACACGTAATATGTGACATCAATAGGAGACACAATAAAAAGCACCAAAACATATTTTTATTTGTAAAAAAACAAAATACTAAAATATCATATTATACTTACATGACCAGGCGCGCAAATCAGCCGCAAAAATTACACACTCCAACTCAAACGCAAGATTGCAACTGATGTGGACCAAAATAATGGCTAATCGGCTATGTAGGGGAGGGTCAACACTATTGAAAACAAATGCCTAGAAGCACGTCTTAGAGGCAAATTCAGAGATTCCACTTAAGGCGCACTCGCACTTAAGCGAAGCTCACCCTCAACTTTCTGATTCACGAAACTTTCTACCTGCCCTTACAGAGTGAGGGTGAGGGTAACTTGAGTAATACATGAGTGGTACACAAGGGAACCAGTTAGTACACTTAAGTGACCCTTATCTGAATTTTAATATTTAAAAGTTAAATATATGTGCTGCTTATTTGTTGTTGTTGCCGTTTTACCATTATTATTTGGTGTTACCACGTAATTATCATTTGTTGAAAGTGTTACTAGTGACCATTATCAACAAGAAACGGCCATGGATGATTTCTGGGAATTTGTACAACATGTGGAAGATAATAACAATTATTTGCCAATTCAAAGGTAAATTTTTAAATTAACAGCTTATTATTATGTATAGTTCTGAATTAATTAACAAGATAAATATAAATAGTTAGTATAAGTGGTTTAAACCCACAAAACAGCAATAATGTACTTAACTGCATAATCTCATTTTTTGAAGTTAATTTGTACTATTGTACATGTATTCTTAATTTTGTTTCTACTCCTAGGGTTATAATGAGAGACATGCAAAATCGATTGGAAAGATATACCAATACAGAATTGCTGCAATGGTTTCGATTTTCACGGCAGACCATTGAAACGGTCTTGCTGCAGTTGGTTTATCCCAATGGAAATGCTCCTGATGACATGCGAGGATTACCTATACTTCCCATAATTAAACTCTGTACTGCTTTACGGTTTTATGCTGTTGGTAGTTTACAGGTACCTATATAATTATATTAAATAATTGTAGGAGGGATATTACATTATTATATTTCAGAGACCGTGCGGGGATCTACGTAGCGTAAGCCAAATTAAGTGCCTGCAGAATTATTAGAGAGATTTCTGAAATTATTGCTCGGAATCTTGGCAATATATAAAGTTTCCCGATAATCCACACGACATGACCAGAAACAGAGAATTATTTTATGCAATGGCAGGATTTCCTGGAGTGGTAGGTTGTGTGGATGGTACACATATTGAAATAAAAATCCAGGAGGGCCTACAGCAGAGGTATATAGAAATAGAAAATCTTGGATGTCGTTGAATGTGCAAGCGGTTGCTGGACCCCGAGCTGAAATTTTGGACATCGTTATCCGTTGGGCCAGGGTCGGCACATGATGCTAGGATTTTTAGAAGTAGCTCGGTAGCACTAAAGTTTGAGCAACGGCAATTGGAAGGTATCCTGCTTGGAGATAGTGCCTATGCACAACTCTCATACTTTTTTACACCCATGGACAACCCCCAGACACAAGCGGAGAGAAGATACAATGTTGCACAAAAATGTACAAGAAATGTAGTAGAAAGAGCATTCGGCCAATGGAAGCAAAGGTTCCGTTGTCTAAGCAAGTGCTTAAATTATAATGTTCGAGCAGTTACTAGGATAGTAGCAGCTACAGCTGTATTGCACAATATAGCTGTAAAAGAGCGGGAACAATTTGTTCCGGATCCACATTTTGTGGAAAGAAATGTTCCTGTGCCACCAGCACCTCGACGTGCCACTGTAGCCATAATACGTGCAGCTTTTATTGAACGGCATTTCACATATTAACAATAATTGTACTGTTATTAAATGAATTAGTATTATTTGTAATCATTATCACCATTTTCTTTAAAATGCGTTAGTTAAATAGTAGTAATTTCTTGAACTAATTTCGAAAGACATTATTAATTTTTTTTGTAAAGTAACATTAATAACGTATACCCTTAAATTTGTGTTAATTAATGGAGCTGACAGTAATAATAAACAAACAGTAATAGTAATAATAATAATCTTTTTTTATTTCAAAAATACATCAATTTTTTTCCATTGCAGCTGTGCGCAGCTTCTCCTGTTTCAGCTGCTCTTTTGCAATTTCTACTTTGAGACGTTGCTCTTCCAAACGCAGCTGTGGCTCCTCTAACCGCAGCAGGTGGATCTCCTGGTCTTGCACCTCCAACTGTTGGTTGCGACGCATTTGCACCTCCAACTCCCGTTCTATGCATCTGCCCCTGGACGAATACACTGACTCCCTTTTATTTGGGGTACCGTTGGAAGCTTTCTTGTTGCAGTTCACTGCTTTATAGCAGTCTTCCGCAGCAAGTGAACTGCTGGTGCTAGGCTGAGATTGCCCAGTTAGCTTGCTAGGAACTATAAAATGAAAATGACATTTATAATTATAACTACCTATTATCAATAACAAATATAAAAGCATCACTAACCTATGGGCTGTAAAATATTGTTATGGTTGACAGTGTAGGCCCCAATTGCACCATCCGATAACATTATGGTGTCACTGTCGATGGTATATTTCATTTCGATATCCACAGAATCGAGAATATCATCAACGAAGTCACCGTAACTACTCTCTGGGGGATTGTACGTTCCTCCCCCCGTTTTCAACCGCAATTGTTTTTCCTGGGTAAGCTCCTTTCTTCGACGGCCCTTCATATTTTCCCAGCATTTCTTCAATTGTTCCACAGTCCGCTACAATAACAAAATAATAATATGAAAGGAATGACTATAAAGTTATTTTAATATTAATGTTAACCCATTAAGGCCCAGAACTATTTTTTTCCAAAATTGGTTATTCTGATAACTTTTTCACTTCAAGGAACGTTAGAAATGACTCAGAAAAATACTTTAAAAAATCCTATCTTTTTGGTTTTTGAGTTTTGAGGTGGGTCGTTAACGACCCCTTGGGACTTAGGAGTGCTATAAATGTACACTTGAGATATAAGGTGGTTTATTAACTTTATATTATTTGAAATTAACTATGATACGTTTGAAAGCATTTATCATGTAGCGGAACTTCACAAGCATCACAAGACTTGTTGGTCTTATTTTTGCATACCACACATCGGAGTCTTCTTTGTCCAGTTAAGATTATGTGTCGTCCGCTTGCAATTTTTGGGTACTGAATGCTTGCCCTCTTCGGTCCTGGACATGTGCTTCGTTTTCCGTATTTCAGTAAGAGTGCTTGTGTAACTGTACGACGGAAAGTAAGATTGTCTTCACTGTATCCATACTCACGCGCTAAAAGCCATGCATTTGTGACACATACATCGAACATCCAAAAAATTAGCGGAATGTACCACTTTTTGCCTCTAAATGCAATTCGGTAATTTGAGACGTGATTATCCAGCTGATCCACTCCCCCCATGAAAGTATTATACCTATTTACAACGTAAGGCTGTGATATGTTGACTTTAGATCTTTCTTTTGCCGAATATCTTTTACATTTGGCCACTGGTTCTAACCCATACTCATTAGACATAAGTGTGACAATATTGTTATCCTTCCAGCGAACACCAACCATATTATTATGGTTATCAAGTGCAGAACACATGGAGCCTCTATCAAGCTTCTTCATTGTTGCAGTTTCTATCAGTTTGCATTTGCCAGTTCTGTTTTCTCTAGTGGTACCTGTTGCTCCTATACCTTTTTGACCCAACAATGTGATAAGTTTTGCAGAAGTGAAAAAATTGTCAAAATAAAGGGAGAATTTTTGATCACCGTAATGTTTTTTCAGTATTTCTGCAAAATGAAATACTACTGATTCTCCCAGTCCCATACCTTTGGCGATATCCATGTTCTTATCTTTGCCTTGATACACTTGAAACTGTACACAGTATCCGTACTTTAGTGCTGCAACCCATGCCTTATATCCAAAACGGATAGGTTTACCTCTTATGTATTGTTTACATCCGTGCCTTCCATAGTAAGGAATGGATCAATGGATATGTTGCTTTCAACAGGTGCATATCGCAAAAAGTTATTATTTAGTGCATCAATAAGATACCTTACTTTGGCAAACTTATCGTTTTGAGGCAAATTATCGTTATCTGCTGCATGTAAATTAGAAGATATTTCAAAAAAACGATTTCTGCGCATAGACTTGGCCACCAGAGGATTATGAACATCTTCGTTTGTTTCCCAATACATTTTTCTTCGTGGTAATGGAGCATATCCACTCAAAAGGAGAATTCCTATGTAGGTGTACATATCGCCAACATCCAACTGAAATCCTGCTTTATTTCTTTTCGCAGCATACAAGCATGAGAATCTTACTAAATTTTCAATAATTTCTGGGGTCAAAAATAGTTCAAAAAAATCTAAAGGATCACTCTCCCTGGAAACAGTTAGGGGCTGACAAAATTTAAAATCAGTATTGGTTTCATTTTTCTGGAAATCACCTGGTGCTTGCCATTTGAAATCTGCAATTTTTGGC
>JABXWE010022507.1:0-11743 GCA_014611495.1 Limonius californicus
AAAATGTGATTTTTTAAGTAAACTTTGAACTCCTCTCACGGGCAAACGGTACATTTTGGTATATGACAAAGTTGGGTCCAATCGACTTCTTTTGACCTCTAGAATACGTGGTAGCTCTATGTCCCAGGAGTTTTGGGACACCCTGTATTGCTGTGTTATTTACCCTGTATAATATTGTTATTATAAACTATACATAAATTATATTAATGTTATGAGATAACCCAAATATAATGTAATTTTTTGGCTTCGTAATACCTTATGTATGTATAAAAGGATATTATTTTGATGATTGGAGGATGGTTTTTACCTGAAATTGTTTATAATTAATTTCATTGTCATGTAACAGAGCCTATTTAAATGATTGTATTAATTATAATTGATAATTGGCTATTACTTAATATGTGAATAAGGTCTTGTACGATCTTCGGGAAGTGAGGCGTATTGCTATTTTTGATTTAAAACTGATCTTGTGAGTTAACATTTCGTAGAGATTGATGTTGAAACATAGTAGTGAACCGTGGGATGTTAACTTGAGTACTGTGGGCAACTAAGGGAGCCTTGAAACATAAAAAACTTAATTATTGTTGATTTGAACATTGTTAAGTGTTAAGTGTTATTTAAAATTAAAATTACTTTTTATACCTGAAGTATGGGTTTAAATTGAGTATTTTTATTGCAACTTCCATAACCTAAAACAAAACGTAAAATTAAAAGTGCATTCATTATCACAATTTAAAGCTTAAACAACTTACCGACAACAAGTGATAAAAGCATAATAAAATTTGCAAGTGTTCACTGGAATTTATCACAACAATTTAATTAAAGAATATAATTGTTTACACGAGTACGAGAGCAAGGTCAGATATTCTGCGATAAGTGGAGCTGTCTAGAAAGATTTGGCGGGATTTTGGCTGATGGTGCATTCCAGGAGATTTCAGTGTTCAGTCAACGCCGACATTTTTTATGTACACTATACTTCAAAAGTTTGGAATTAAGATAAGTCAACTCTGATTTTTAATTGATATTTGTGTAATTTTTTGTTGTTGCAATTTTGATGACTATCATTTAAGCGAGGCCACGAACTGTAGAATTTAAAACCCTGAGATAAATATAATTTTGTATATGCTGGTATTTATAATTAATGTTATTGGCGTATCCAACCTAAAATCATAATTTATGAGCTATCCGACGTAAATAAAATTCATATAATTAATTAAAATTTATTTATATAAATTAATACACAGCATCTTTTATGTCACCATCAACGTGGGTTGAATTATTTATATTTTTATAACAACTTACATAACATTTTTTGTCGCCGAGCAACGTGGGGCTTTTGATAGTTATTGATTGTAAAAGGGCTGATTATGTGCAAAATAATTTGATGTTGATTTATTGAGAAGAAGTAAATGAAAGGTTATTGGGATAATAGTGATTTGGAAGGCAGGAAGAAAGAAGAAGAAGGTGTATCTGGTATGAGTGTTGAGAGGGAACAAAAAGGGACAAACATGGATCAGATGATGAAGATTTTATTAGAAATGAAAAGGGAGAATAAAGAAAGAGATGATAAGAGTAGTAAGAATAACAAAGAAATGAATGAGAAGTTAGAAGAAATGAAAAAGGAAAATAGAGATATGAGAGAAGTGACTAGTAAAGAAATGAAAGAAAGAGTGTTTATCACTCAGAACGGTCTTTAAGTGATGTAAATCCTTCCAGGATGGTCGTGAACGCGTGTCGAACTTGCCGCATGCTGCCCGTCCAGCGTCTGCTGTGAATCTTGGGAACATTCAGAAAGTTGATCCGGAGCAATAGGCGAATATCTGTGAAGGAAATAGCTGGGATTGTATTTGTGTTGGTAGTGTTCAAACTATTGTCCACGACAAGCTTAAATTTAGTAATTTAGTAAGTTAGCGCCAGGTGGGTTCCAAAACAACTTTCCGCGGAACAACAGCAGAAACGATTTCAGGTTTGCAGAGAACTACGGCTTCGCTATGAAGGCGATGACTCTTTGTCACGTATCATAACAACTGATGACACCTGGGTGCACCATTATATCCGAGAAAGCAAGAATGTTAGCATGGAATGTCGTCAGTCAAGGCTGGCAAAGTTATGGCGACTATACTCTGGCACGCTATTAGACCAACTCACGTATATTTTCTCGAAGAAAGAAAAACGATTAATTCAGCTTATTACAGTGAGCAGGTTAAGCTGGCGATACGAACAAAAACACGCGGTATCTTAAGCATGGACGTTATTCCACTGCACGATAACGCGCGCCCACATACAGCCCATCTAACGAACAATGCATTGCCTAAATTGAACTGGGAAGTACTGCCTCACCCCCATATAGTGCGGACTTGGCCCCAAGAGACTATCATCTCTTTGGGCCCCTCAAAAATTCTTGGGACGCAAGCGAGTTGCCTCTAATGAGGAAGTGAAGGATGCGGTACAAAATTGGTTACGTCGTCAACCAAAAGAATTTTTTTCTACGGGAATACGGAAGCTATTGGGGCGATGGGACAAGTGTATTTTAAAGGGGGGTTGTTACTTAGAAAAACTGTGTCTATATAATATTAATTTATAGTTTGTATCGCCCAGAAAAAAATAAAACGTAGTTGAAATTTGAATGCCATCGACATCTCCGCAGTAGTGTCGGTGTACGAATGGTAGTCTCCGTTTTCTTGGGATGCGCTTCTCAGCCCCTCTTGCCTGTCCAGCGGACGTGACATCACCTTGGAGAAAGCTGATTCCATTGTTCGTATCGCTGGGAAAACCTGGTTGCTACAGTAACGCATTCCCTGGGTCCCAGGAATTTATGGATTCGGTGGAATTCTTGGAACCTACCATTACAATAGGACACTCACCCAAGCAAACTTCTCAACATATTAGTTACTGGATTCGCTTTAGAAGCGGTTATAAATACAAAATAAATATACTCCAATCACTTATGGTTTTATTATTGACCAATTAAGGACAAGCATTAAATATTTAAATTCATACTGGTGTGCATTTGTATTGATTATCTGTTTCCAGATTCTGATTGGTAGCTTAAATTTTAAATGAACAAGTGTTATTCCAAAAGCAATAAAATTCATTCAAATCATTATTGAATTTTTTATTCCTTATTTTTATTTACAACAACAATCATTAAGGGCAACGGCAACCTGAGTAGAATCAGAACGGGATACGACAGTTATAGAAATGTATGTGGCCAAAAAAACTTCCTACCACTTGGTGAGAAAATGTTATTTAATGAAGGTCAAAATATGCAACTGCGACCGTACGAGTAAAACTTGATATTTTTGATGTAGTAAACCGTATGCACATAGTGTTGTAGCTACCTTACCTTAAACACCCTTTGCGGATTCCGTAATTAAACACCTATGCTGTGTAAGAAGACCCTGCTTCGTGATGTTAAGTAGTTGAGGAACGAGAAACGAAGTGCTGGGGAGTAACAGTAATTTATTTGTACTGGGTGGCCCACCGAAAACGAAACAGGCGTATCTTGTGACATGAAACCTCGATTCTTCGAAAAAGTGATCGAACGGATCAATTTAATCTTCATCAAATTTTTCAAAACATTTGCAATGGTGTAAGAAGAAGGGCCCGAATCTGCCTTCAGAAAGATGGAGGCCGCTTCCAACACACCTTATATGCTTCAAATACTAAAAATACTTAAAATAAATGTCTTTATTTCTATGCATCTACAATGCGTTTTATTGCGACGAGATACGCTTTGAGGTTAAGTTCAATTTGCTTGTGTTTAAATTCGAAGAAATAAATACGAGACACGGCCAGTATGTAACACGACAGCTAGGACAGGGCTTGTAGCACTCACAGCCAACCCTAATTTAAAAACTTTTTAATCGCTCGTTGCTTCTAATCATTATTGAAGATTTTGATACGTATAATAAACCTTGATCTCAGATTTTAATATTACATTTTTCTTCAATATGAGAAGATCATGAGGTCGATCGAGGTCGACCCCTAAACTACAAATAATATGTTAATTGGTTCTTTCCTTACTTCACTGAAATTCATCTTTAGATTTCAATAATAATAATAGTAATTGAATGCTCTTGAAAATGACATATAAAATGTCTAAATACGTATAAAACACAAAAAGTAAGTAAATCCTGTTGAAATTGTGACTATCATTATTATTAAAATATATCCACACAATCTATTTTAGTTCTGAACTTAATATTGTGGATGCAAATATTTACTTATTGTTCTTTACACAGAAAAGGCTGTATGTTACGCCTGAATGCTTCAACTAATATTTTTAATAAAATAAGAATATCAACAACAAATTCCTAATTCAATTAGTATAAAGTTCTTCATTGTGTGCATTTTTTCTGAATTTACAAAATGATCGAAGAAGATATTCGAATATACCTATTTCAATATTTTACAAGCTCACTTGTATTTTCTAAAAATAGTGGGTATCTTAAATGATTTTCACATTTCAAATGTTTTTACGTTTAAACAATTCTGTAATAATTATTTGAATAGTTATTTTTTTTTTAATTAAAATACACCGGACCGGCACACTAGGGCCATACACAGTAGAGTTTAAATTAAGTTTTCATTACATAAATAGCTAAATAACACAGTAGTAAACTATAACACAATAATAAAGCCTGAGTTAATAGACACTAATTGGATAGTTAAGATTGGTTAATTCGATGTATTAATCACTGTCACTTAGAAGGACGTCTTGGGGTAGTCTTGGTTTCAGTCGTAGGTTGATGGATCGTTGTCCAAGCATGTAGTGGTCGGTAGCTGGGCAAGTCCCCAGGTTGTTGAAAAACTTTTTGGTGGTGGTTTTTATAAAATTCTGGATGTGTGTTATGTTCAATTCGTGATGTAGTTGGTCGTTGCGTATAAACCATGGTGCGTTTGTTGCCAGCCTGAGGATTTTATTTTGTAATACTTGTAATTTGTTTATGTGTGTGTTTGACGCAGTTCCCCACACTACGCAGGCATACATAAGGGCCGCTCGTAAAATAGATTTGTATATTAGCATGGTGCATTCTATTTTCAGAGGGGTGTTTCTATTCAGTATTGGATAGAGAAGTCTCATCTTGTTATGGCAGTCGTTAATTTTGGTGTTGATATGAATTCCCCATGTCAATCTTTGGTCCAGGTGTACTCCCAGGTACTTCACAGCTTGGTCTTTTGGATTCCATGGGATTGGATTTCCGTTTATAACTACCAGATTTGGATTGTTGTATCTTTTGAGGGTAAAGATTTTGGCTATACATTTTGTGGGGTTTAAGGTGATATTCCAGCTGTAAACTTTTTAGTAACCCCTTAGGGAACGGAGATGCAGGTCTCGCAACCGTTTCCTACACGATTAGCGCACTCGGTTGCGCTAGTCCTACAGGAGACGGAAAAATGCTGCTGGACCACAATTTTACGCGAGGAACATGTGTACATGCAAAACCTTATTTATATACCGTTGTGCGTTTAGAACACCATTTTGAACTATGCTAAGGTCAGTACGAGTATCCAATATAATGCGGTGTCATACCATCACCGACCCACCACCAAAAGGAATCGTTTCACGCACTGTATTGGAAAGGTAACGTTCTTCTGGTTTTGTCCATACACGCAAACGTTCATCATTACCTGACAGAAAAATCCTGGACTCGTCTATAAAGAGTACACCTTGCCAGTATCTCAGTTGCAAGCTAGGGTGTCTCGGCCGAATTGCAATCGCACTATACGATGGCGTCTGGCCAGCGTTCGTCCAACGTGTGGCTGAAGGTCTCGTGCTACAGCTGTACAACTGCGAAGGGCTTGCAAACGAAGAAAACGATTTTCACTAGTAGCAGTAGTTTTTTTGTTTCCTCTAGGACGTCTAGTGACAAGGCCGTCCTCCCTGTTTGAATAACCTGTATTGTATTAAGATATCTAACTTATTTGAGATAAGCACAACTGACATGACATTTTTGTATTACGTACAAATTGTTAAAGATAAAGGATAAATGTATACATAGATTCCTAAACTCAAACTAAATGAAAAGTCGCTTTGAAAAGTGACTACTTTCTTTTTTGAGTGGTAGAAATTACCTCTGTTTTGTATTATAATTTCTCTCAAAATAATGCTCAAAATCTTTTACAGTATCTTGAATATCAATTTCTCAAGGCTTGCAAACTGCTTCTTTAACTTCCTTCTTTGGCGAAGATTTCGGTTTTTCATTCTTTTACTCGCAGAATGTAATCAAACAACTAATGCTTTTCAGATATTAGAAGCATCTACAAAACATTTTTTCTTAATTACTTACAAGAATGTATTTACTAAATTGCATTTTTAGCTAACTAAAATGTACAGTAAGACATTCGAAGAGATAATCGCAGGTCAAGGGATGGACATATCCTGGCGGGATAATTTTGTTTGTCCTACTGAAGTAGAATACCTCCAAATGATTTACAGAAGTGTGTAGCCAAAATTAATTTTACTTTGCATTTACATAATGAAATTATTCTTGCAGAGACTGGTTTAATGTTGGTATTCGTTCAAAAGGTCATGAATTTCCTCACCACAGGGAAGAAGGTACCCTCCACTAGGTTGTTAACAAACCTTAGCATATATTTCCAAATTAATGATGATTATCAAAATTTGACGAATAATGTTGTAAGTTAATATTATGTATTAATTCTGAATGTATTTAACTATAGCCATTTTAGTATTATGACAGCAAAGGATTCTGCGAAGATATAACTGAAGGGAAGTTCAGTTTCCCCATCGTTCACGCCATTAATAACTTTCCAAAAGAAGGAAAAGAAATAATGAGTATCCTTTTCAGTTGCAAAAGACAATTTTCGTAATACTTTGAAAATCTTTTAGAATCGTTTTGCATAGTTTAAATAAGTTTTGCTTGAGGTAACAAATGTTGATACTGTTTGTTTCTCTGTTCACGAGCTGGATTGCTTTACATTCACATGTTGATGGAGCCTTTACTTTCTTTCCTTTTCGTTGTCCATGGTCTCCATTTCCTAGTCCCGGTGGAGGTCTCTGTTTCTAACACATCAGGATGCATTCACGATGTCCTTCAAGACTTTGTTTTGGAATGTTTGAATGACCTTAATGTTGCTTTGTATGGCACAGCCCCATAACTGGATACCATATATCCATACTGGTATTTGTATTTGCTATAACACGAACTTCTTTTGTAGGGACAGATTGGAATTTCTTCCAAACACCCAGTACATTTGCTTTATTTGATCTCAAATTATTCCCTATTTTTAATGGGTGCTTGCTTTACTCAAATGATGCAATAAATGTTCTATACTATATAAATAATTCGTTCGCTACCTCAATCAAATATTTTTCTTAACAGTACTTAGTTATATTGCGTGAACGGACATACGACGTAGAGCTTAAAAAACAATGCTTGTCTATACTCGAAAAATGCGGGAGTTTTGAATACACGAAAAAAGTGTTAACTGAACTGAAAAAAGTTATCTACGAAGAAGCTGCCAAACTGGATGAAAATCCGCTGATATACGATTATATCGATAAAGCCATGCTGACTTGCTTGTAACTGCAGAAAATATATTATGGTGTTTATTAATGTGTTAATGAAAATTTCGATATCTTACTTGGCGTTGTCCTCGAATGTTCTTTGCGGTTTACACTTAAGTAATTATTTGTTCATTTGTTGATGAAGTAATAGAAGTAATTATTAAAGGATTTTGCTGTATATTAATATAATATTGTAATTTGTTACTGGGAAATGTTATGTGGTATATAGGAATATTTGGTGTATAAAACAATTGTTTTTTCCGTTCAGACTGTCCACTTGGGAAATATGTACTTAATTGAATACTAAAATTAATTTCTCTAAACAGCAATTTAAAGTGATTCTTTTGCTAATGATCTCGTAAATTTATTTGACCAACCTTTCATGTGATACTACATAAATTGGAAATTTGATATAATAACGGTATAGAAGTCCTTGTTGTACTTATAGCAAGTAAGTCCTATAAGCTATATGTACACTGTTTAACTATTCAAGTGGAGAGCAGTCAAACGTATTACCAACCATAAACCAAAAATACCTATCTTAAGAGTAAACAATACTCTATATTCTAGTGACAACGAAAAATGCGAGGCACTAAGCAACCATCTAGAAGAGGTATTAACTGTTAAAACCAGCAATGGAAACATTGACTTCACGAATTACATAGACCAAAGTGTAGCTCAACACATTCCACTAAACACACCCAATGTCCAAACTACAACACCAGAAGAAATAGCATCAATAATCCAACACCTACCTAATAAAAAAGCTCCCGGCCCAGATATGATAACCAACACAATTCTTAAAAATCTACCACCTAAACCCTTATCATACCTAACCTCTCTTTTCAATGCCTGCCTATCTGTCGGATACTTCCCTAAGAATTGGAAACACGCACATGTTCTGCACTTAAACCCGGTAAATGTAAAAGCAGCCCAACATCGTAACGTCCTATAACCCTCCTTTGTACCTTATCGAAGCTACTTGAGAAAATTATCTGCAGCCGTCTAAATGCTTACATATCTCAGCATTCCATACTCCCACTGTTCCAGTTTGGCTTCAGACCGAAATACTCAACAGTGCACCAGCTTGTCAGAATCAATGAAATTATCACCAAAGGCTTTGAAGAAAAACAATATACCACCGTATTGTTCCTAGATGTTGCTCAGGCTTTTGACAAAGTCTGGCACAACGGTCTCCTTCATAAAATGATCCAGCTGAAAATCCCTGAGTATATCACCAATATAACTTCGAATTTCCTCACTGGAAGAACGTTTGCAAGCAAAGTAAATGCAACCATCTCAGAAACCAAGGACATTAAAGCAGGGGTCCCCCAAGGATCTGTACTTGGCCCTTTGTTATTTAACATATTTATGCATGATATTCCTGTCCCCCCAGTATGTTCCCTGGCCATGTTCGCCGACGATACGGCAATCATCACGCAAGATCACGACTTGAATGGCGCAATATCAACGCTCCAGTTCCTGCCCCGGTTCGACGAGTTTCGTTGGTCTGAATTAGGGGTGATTTACGTCACCTGTGCCGACGAGTCCTCCAAACTGTGGCTCAAGGAGAAAATGGCGACCATCCAGCCTTGGAAAGACGCCAAGCTGAAGATTCTGGAAAGTGATACCCTCCCGAAGCTGAGGAAGCTGATCGCTTGGGTGCCCGGCGCTCCCGACCCCAGTGACAAAATCATGAAGCGCCTGCAGATTTACAATGCAGGACTTCAAACAGCCGTTTGGAAGATCCGAGACCGCCATGTGAAACACCTTGGGGTGCGTCTCATGCTTGGAGTCGATGACGCTTCCGCACAGATCCTGGAAGCTCAGGGATACAAGACCTATGACCAGGGTGTCTTTCACGGACCCTAGACACGACCGAGAACCAGAGGGCCTTTCCGAGGTACCGAAGGAACCGACCAAGGTAACCTCCAAGGAGGTAACCACCGAGAATAAAGGCTGGCACTAGCTCTCTATGCTAGATGGACGATCTTTTAATCCTCCAGATTAATTTTCAGCATAGCACCTCTCTGCGACTAGTCTGATTAGCCGTCAGATGTATATGGGGCAAGCACACATAATCCCATATAGAATCCGTGGATTGCCAAGGGAAATGTAAGAGGACTAAGTAATGCCGGAATTGTCCATTCCTGCTCAAATTCAAATCCAAGAACATGTATCTACACTTCAAGGAAGTTAAATGCTCAACTAATACCAGATTTTTGTTTCAGAGACCTGGTAGCCATAAGGGTTAGTCTTTTAAGAGATGGCAGGAAAACAAAACGCGTTGTCTGTTCAGCCTACCTACCTTATGACTCCCCCAGCCCGCCACCCTCTCGAGAACTTGAAAGGGTAGTCAACCACTGCAAGGACAACCACCTTCCCCTGCTGATTGGATGTGACGCAAATACCCACCATACAATCTGGGGCAGTTCAGATGTCAACATCCGAGGAAGAGAGTATCTGTACACTACAGACCTGGAGATACTCAATCGGGGTAGCTCCCCCACTTTTTTACTTCTAGAAGACAACAAGTA
This sequence comes from Limonius californicus, assembly GCA_014611495.1. NCBI lineage: Eukaryota > Metazoa > Arthropoda > Insecta > Coleoptera > Elateridae > Limonius > Limonius californicus. The sequence goes on from JABXWE010022507.1 coordinate 10,072, forward strand.
ATTGACCTAACTCTGGGTTGTAGCTCACTAGCCCAATGGACCAAGGGCTGGCATGTATCGTCAGAACCTTCCCTCTCGGATCACCGATACATACGGCTTAGTCTAACCGCAACCCGCCACGGAAAGGAAGTATACAGAAACTCTAAGGCTACGGATTGGGCTTCATTTAAGGAAGCCCTTTCAGATGGACTAGAAGGGTTTCCAAACAGTACTCGTACGATAAGAGAAATGGAGAACAATCTACTAACTCTCAATAACGCGATTACAGCAGCTTGCGAAAGTAGCTGCCCTCTACGCCATTCAAAAGGGACGAGGAAAGTACTTTGGTGAAAAAACTGCACAAGCAAACACGCAGGCTCTTGAATAGGGCGATACGTACACGCGCAATGGACGACTGGGACCTCTACAGGCAATCTTAGCGTGACTACAAAGAATCTATCCGTAGATCCAAACAAGAGGCTTGGAAGGCTTTCTGCTTCGGCATTGAAGGCCTACCAGAGGCAGCTCAACTGCATAAAATACTCTCAAAAACCCCCCAGAGCAAAGTTAGAGTGCTTGAGGCTCCCTTCTGGCGACCTTACGGCCACTGACGAGGAGACTAATGCACCTCTTGGAAGTTCACTTCCCCGGCTCAACGGCGGAAGACGAGGAGGGTCCACCAGTAAGGGCTCCCCACATTGGTGGCAACGCAATGGATTGGGAGATTGCCTCGAGAGTGGTAAGTCACGAAAAGATCAGATGGGCCGTTGCTTCGTTTGATCCATATAAAACTCCTGGGAATGATGGCATTTCTCCGGCTCTTCTCCAGGAGGGGTTGGACCTGCTTATCAAACCTCTATATCACATTTTCAGAACCTGCCTTTCCTCCGGGTACGTAGCAGTACCCTGGAGAAGCCGGTCGATCTGTGCACGACTCGGCCAAATCTTTCAGCCTAACCTATTTCCTACTTAAAACGGTCGAGAGGTTAGTAGATACTAGATAGGTACATAATACATACAAACATAATCCAAATTGCATCTATCGGCAAATTAGAAACATCGCAATCAGTAGACACTGAAATTGCCAAAGTTGACTTGTCATCAATTAACGTTCATAGCCTCGTTCAAAGCCAAGCAAAATTAACGAAAGAAATGTCAACCCTCCAAAATATCGATCCCATTAATTATAAGCACATAAGTTATAGTTCTTTAATTGTTGTACTCGTAATGTTAATAATTATAATATCTTCAATCATTTGTATTTATCGTAAACGTACATTAATCACAAATAAATTGCTTAAACCAATATCCTCAAATCAAACAGCTAACGATAAGGATGTTGAACTCAACTCTACTTCCGTAATTCATTGTAAATCCACTCAGGATAAAAACTCTTAAAAAATTAGTATTGTAATATGAATATTATAATGAAAAAATATATAATATTCATTCTGAGGATGGAGGAGTTAACGTATTTAGACTAGCTTGCTCCGCACTGATAACGCCCTATCGCTTTGCGATTACCTAGAATTAGATTATAATTATAATTATCATCTTCAACTCAACTGTGGATAACATTAATTTGTTGAGCCGGTTACAAGCATATAATTAAAAAAAAAAAAAAGATTATAATGCAGTCTGTGCAGATGTGACGAGAAAATGCTTTTATAATTAAGTAGTTAGTTTATAATTA
>JABXWE010022508.1:0-17087 GCA_014611495.1 Limonius californicus
CGAACAGTAAGGTAGAAAAGAAGGACATATAATAATGGGGAATTTAAAAACTAAGGAAATATAAAATGGGATTTCTAGAAAGGTGGAAGTTGTAAGAGGAGGAACATAGAGGAAGGAGTAATGTAGAAACGGTTGACATATAAGAGAGGCAATTTACAAAAACGAGACTCTAAAAACGGGATCATAAAGCGATATGTATAAACGTGGAAAGATCGAAAAGAGGAGCATACAAAAATAGCTGCTTCGAGGAGAGGGAAATTAAGACGGGACATATAAGAAGCCAGACTGATAGAAGAAAGGTGGAACTTTTATAACGACAAGGTTAAAAAACATGTGAGAAGAGAAAGGTAAAAAAGGAAGACGTATAAGAGGAGGTACTGGCAGAAAGGTGATAGATATGAAGAAGATAACTTAGAATAGAATGAAACATACGAACAGTAAGCTAGAAAAGAAGGACATATAATAATGGGGAATTTAAAAACAAAGGAAAAATAGAATGGGATTTCTAGAAAGGTGGGAGTTCTAAGAGGAGGATCATACGGGGGGAGTAACGTAGAAAACGTAGACGTATAAGAGGAACATGCAAGAGGGGGGAGGGGTTCAAAAGAAAAACGTGGACTGGTAGAAGGGAGCGTTACGTATAAGAGCTAGTGCGTGATAGAGAATTGGGATTTTCCATTTATTTAAAGAAAATTCCAGCGAAACAGACTCCCATGCTGCGTAAAATTATTTGATTCTATTTTTTTCTTTTCCAAACGTAACCCCCCCTCCCCTTGCTTAATTAACGCAGAGATGAAAGTGTGAACAAACGGGCTATCCTAACATTGTTTTAATAAAGATCGCAGCTGAAATGTTATCTGAAATCCAAACAAGCTATCGACCGTTCTATTTATTCGCCAAGTTATTACATCGCGTAATTAATTAAAGCTTCAAATGGAGCCTAAGCAAACTTTAAAAAGGAAAAGTTTCCCGGGAAATAAAATCCTCATCCTATTACATTTCACTCTCGACTTTTCGTGACAGATTTCATGTCCACCGGTTTGTAAACCCACGTAACGAACAACTTGGAAATGAACCGCAAGCCACCACTCGCATAACTTTCTATTTCTTGCTCGACAGCTCTCCAAAAAACGACTTCGTGCAACGTTTTTATTCAGGATCATTCGCGGAAGTGGTGTGTGCGGATCGTAACATCTTTTTTCTCGGAAGCCGGAAGCGTTCTAACAAGATCCAACCTAACAAGCGAATTCAAATTAAGATCCGGATCCACGTTCAGCCTCTGATCCAGATAATGGTTTTGATACACATTAACTAGGATTCAAAACGCTATTTGCATTTCACATAAAAGCCGTATCCAAATTTAGGTCTTCAATTTAGTTCACTTTAAATTAAGTAGCTTAGCCAAATTTAGTTTCGGTTCAAATCAAGATCTATACAGATTAACTTTTCTAACTTTAACATATTTGGATTGAAATTATACTTGGATTCGGGATGAAAATTGCAACAAATCTACATAATACACATTAATCGGAATGTATATCATAATTCCCATTTGACATAAGACTCTGACCTGAATTTCAATCACTGATCTAAGTTCAAATCTCAAAACCAAATTAAAAGTTCACTTGAAATTAAGTAGAATTGAATTTAAATTTGGATTAAATCGGAAACCTATATTCAAAAATTGATTTAGAGAATTAACATTCAAATGAAGACGGAAGTTCACATAACATCGTTTATTTAAATTTTAGATTGTACTTAAATTATGACTTGGATCTATCATGAGAATCCAAGCAAAATCGTTAAGTTCAAACCTTGGATTGGACTTAAACTATGAATTGAATCCAAGGTTTAAATCTAAGCAGGATCGTAAATTTCAAGTTTTGGATTTGACTTTAACTATGAATTGAATCCAACAGGGAAATGCAAGCAAGATGTTTATTTTAAATCTTGGATTCGACTTAAACTATGACTTGAATCCAAGATGGAAATCTAAACATGATTATGAATTTTGAACAATCAGTCGGTCTTTAGATTGCATTTGCGTTGGATTCAATCTTGGGTTTAGATTCAAAAATTGATATTGGGAATTTACATTCAAATAAAGATCGAAATTCCAGCAGTACTGTTAATTTCAAATATTGGATTGGACATGAACTATGAATTGAATCCAAGATGGAAATCTAAGCAAAACCGTTGATTTCAAATCTTGAATTCGATGTTAACTATGAATTGAATCCACAATGGAAATCTAAACAAAATCGTTGATTTCAAATCTTGAATTCGACATAAACTATGAATTGAATCCAAAATGGAAATTTAACCAAATCGTTGATTTCAAATCTTGAATTCAACGTAAACTACAAATTGAATCCAAAATGGAAATCTAAGCAAAATCGTTGATTTCAAATATTGGATTGGACGTAAACTATGAATTGAATCCAAGATGGAAATCCAAACAAGATTATGTATTTAAATCTTGGATTGTACTTAAACTATGAATTGAATCCAAGATGGAAATCCATGCAAGATTATTTATTTCAAATCTTAGATTGGACTCAAATTATGAATTGAATCCAATATGGAAATCTAAGCAAGGTCAGTATTTTCATGTTTTGGATTGAACTTAAATTATGAATTGAATCAAAGGTTGAAATCTAACCAAGATCGGTAATTTCAAATTTTACATTGAACTTAAACTATGAATTGAATCCAAGATGGAAATCTAAGCAGGATCGGTAATTACAAATTTTAGATTGGATTTAAACTATGAATTGAATCCAAGATGTAAATCTAAGCAAGACTATTTATTGTACATCTTGGATTGGACTTAAGCTATGAATTGAATCCAAGATGGAAATCTAAGCAGGATCGGTAATTTTAAGTTTTAGATTGAACTTAAACTACGAATTGAATCCAAGATATAAATCCAAACAAGATTATTTATTTAAATCTTGGATTGTACTTAAACTATGAATTGAATCCAAGATGGAAATCCATGCAAGATTATTTATTTCAAATCTTGGATTGGACTCAAACTATGAATTGAATCCAATATGCAAATCTAAGTAAGGTCATTAATTTCATGTTTTGGATTGAACTTAAATTATGAATTGAATCCAAGGCTGAAATCTAACCAAGATCGGTAATTACAAATTTTACATTGGACTTAAACTATGAATTGAATCCAACATGGAACTGCAAGCAAGATCGTTTATTTTAAATCGTGAATTCGAATTAAACTATGACTTGAATCCAAGATGGAAATCTAAACATGATTATGAATTGGAACCACGGATCGGCCTCAAACTCTAGATTGTATTTGCGTTAGATTAAATCTTGAGTTTAGATTCAAAAAATGATATTGAGAATTTACATTCAAATAAAGATTGACATTCCGAAATACCGTTAATTTCAAATCTTGGATTGGACTTAAATTACGAACTGAAACCGAAACAGAAATCCAAGCAAGATTGTTAATTTCAAATATTGAATTAGACTTGAACTATGAATTGAATCTTTGGTGGAAATCCAAGCAAGATCGTTTATTGTAAATCTTGGATTCGACTTAAACTATGATTTCAATCCAAGATGGAAATCTAAGCAAGATCATTAATTTCAAGTTTTGGATTGGACTTAAATTGTGAATTGAATCCAAGATTGAAATCCAAGCAAGATTATTAGTTTTAAATCTTGGATTGGACTTAAATTATGAAATGAATCCAAGCAAGATTATTAATTTCAAATCTTGCGTAGGACTTAACTATGAATTGAATCCAAGGTTGAAATCTAAGCAAAATCGTTGGTTTCAAATTTTGGATAGGACTTAAATTACGAACTGAAACCGAGACAGAAATCCAAACAAGATTGTTAATGTCAAATATTGAATTGGAATTGAACTATGAATTGAATCTTTGGTGGACATCCAAGCAAGAACGTTTATTGTAAATCTTGGATTCATCTTAAACTATGACTTGAATCCAATATGGAACTGTAAGTATGAACATGAATTTTTAATAATGAATCGGCCTCAAACTTTAGATTGCATTTGCGTTAGATTAAATATTGGATTTAAATCCAAAAATTGGTATTGAGAATTTTTATTCAGATAAAGATCGAAAAAGTCTCGTTAATTTTAAATTTTGGATTGGACTTAAATTCTGAATTGCATTTGCATTAGATTAAATCGTGGGTCTAGATTCAGAAATTGGTTTTAAGACTTGCCAATCAAATAAAGATATAAATTCATGCAGAATTGTTAATTGTAAATCTTGGATCGGACTGAAATTCTATCTGCTATCTGATTATATCATTTTATTTCGATCTGCGAATTCTCGTCACGCTCTGCCAAAATAGTGGGGGTTTCCTGCAGTCCGTCCAGCAATCTCCATCAAATAAAATATTTCCGGTTTAACACAAAACTGGGAGAGAGCGCGAAGAGGGTTCCTCACTTTGCGGTTGCCGCCGAAATTAAATATTTATCTAAAAGTTTATTCGACAGCCGAACTGTGTGCAAGTGTATGGGTCGCCCAATTTAATATATTTCTGGGCAGAGATGGATCCGTTATGAATTGGAGCTGATGCATGTCCTTGCTAATACCATATTGTTTGGTGAGAAGGGTTGCGGAATCGCACCCTATCGATAACCAATTAACGTCAGGGGGAAATTTGCGGTCGTGTCACACTTTTCAGAGAAATTGTCACATAATTGGGGTCGTCAGGTTTTGTTTTTATTTACAGCGCCGAAAAATTATTTTAAAACGTTGCCTCGCGACTCGCCGCGCCGTTCCGCGAAATTCTTCTAATTCCTGAAATTAATTAGCGGATGCAGCTCATTGAGTTCTCCATGCGGCCGTTTTTGATCTTGTCCCCGTTCCACGTGCCCCGCCGAAAACTGAACGCTTATTTAAAATTCACCCTTTCAATAATTTATAGCCCATAATTAATCCAATTTTCCGGGAGACTTGACGGCAATTTGTAAAAATTACTGAGCTTCTATGTGAACGCGTCGGTGCGAATTTGTTCGTTCCTGTTTAATCTCTTTAGATACAACTTGTTTTCTCTTTATCAACATAAATGAAGTGTAAAATGAAATCATTAAAAATTCAAATCAAATAAGAGTGAGGTTGGTTCAATAACGTGCACAGGTTATATAGGACAGAGCAGGCGTTGGGACTGTCGTTTGACATAATCTACACCCCGTTAGTTTATCACTATGTATTGTATATTTGTAAAAATTCTCTTTGGGTTTTCACAGAAGCTCGGCTCAACAAAGAGAAGCGAGCTTAATAAAACTGTTTAACATTTAAACCGTATCATAAAGACACAGGCATCTGCTTTCACGTTAAAATATTTATAGATTCGCGCATCGCAAGAGACAGCTTGGAAATCTAACGTTTTACAGGCAGTGTAAAATATTAAAAAATAACAGAAAACTTTAATAAGGACGAATTTGCTTAACAACCAACAGCTAGCTTGAAGGCAGACGAAATAAATAACTGGCGGGTGATATCGTGTTTATTATTTAGTTGTAGAATAGTGTAGCGCCTAGTCGAATAGACGGTGAGAAAGTCTGTTATACTAAATAGAAGCAATACAACCGAACTAATATTTACGATGCAAGGCCCAGGTATCAAGGACAAGGGTCGACCAGCTACAGTCGAAGAAAGAGGGGTTTGATAAGCCTACGCGCCACCTATTTAAAATATCCTTCGTCCTTGAAAATAACACGAGGTAAACAGGAACCTTCCTGGAGTTCTGACCTACCTTGCTTCGGTAATTGCTCAATTTGTCACCAAAGTAAATTATTTTAACCCAAGACACAATAAAACACAACAATAAATTACAAAATTTCAATTTATATAAAGATTCACGCAATTAAATCTTTTTGACACATCGCCACTTGAAATTAAAGTAGGTATTCAATAAAGATATATAAAGATGTAACATGAGTTAACCAATCATGGCTAACAGTACCTTCCGTTAATAAATTAATAAAACAAAATTCTTGAATATATAGGGAACGCAATAATGCGAAATTATTACTAGACTACGAAGCATTTATTCCGCATCCAACCATAATGATATTCGCGACCAACCCGGCTAAGTATTTTTAAGTTTCTCGAGGCCTCGCGAACCAAATACCCAGATGTAAAAATACCAATATAATGGTATTAGTAGCGGCGCACTCTTAATCAAGATTTAAAGCTTCCGCACTATTCCCCCTTGCTATTTGAATTTTAATCAATAAAAGAAAATTAATTATACTATTGGCCATTTAACAATTATTAACAGAATTTCGAGAAAATATCACCAATATTAACACAATACAAAATCAATTGAATTTAAACTCCCACTAATTAAAGTGTGCTTAGTCTTGCTATTAATTTATGTATATAATTACAAGATTTACTACGATTCCTTACTATTAAACTATAATTTTTCGGAACCCCCCGTATCCTCGAAATTATATGTAAAAATTGAATATGAAAGGAATTGACACACCTGCGATCTAGCTATCTCGATCCACACCTGTTGTATGCGTTCGCTGCACGGCAGATAAGTCCACTTTCCAATTTCAATAGTCTTAGAAGTGAAACAAGAGAAATTGGATTTCTATGCTTACGAAAAGATGTTAACTGGCGAAAGAACTCTCTCAAAAGATTTGCACACAGATTGGGATCAACTCCCCGGGAACTCACATCACACTATCGATGCCTAAGAACTTCCCAAATGTGTTTTGAAAATTCAAATCGGAAAGCTTCCCAAGTCTTAAAACGACTTCGAAATTAACTCAAAACACGTGCACCTTCTTTGAGAACTCGTACAGTTATATGTCAAACGGAAAATCCAAAATTCACCATTTCCTGAACCGAAAATACACGAGCAGATGACACGAAACTTCCACAAGGCCAATTCTGAATTAGTCAAAAGCTTAAATATGCAATCCAAAATGCTGTATTTAAAATTTAAACACCAATCAACCAGGCGCAAGAAATCGCACGTTACAATATTTATGTGGTTGAATCAAACGCGTTGTGTAAAATTTCAAAAAATCGAAGCGGATTTAATTTAAAGCTAGAGACTTCGAGCGCAAAGTATTTTATTTAAGTTTAAGTTAAATTTGGATTTAATTTAAGATCTGGATTCAAAAATTGGTACATATTTCATTTAAATCCTCAATTCAACTTAGTATTGTGATTCAAATTGAATTCTGTGGAAAGTATGGAGTTTCATGTCAAGGTGGGAATTGAATTGACTTTAGAATTTATGTTTGGTTCAGGTTCAACTTAACTTTTAGGGTAAATTTTATATCCGAATTTCAAAAAAAATATGCAAATAGCAAACATTTAAAACATTCTTAGGACGACGATCTTTATTTGAAAATATAGAACAGCATCCTAGGGATATGGGAACTCCGACCTTTCGCCTTGCAGGCCAAACTCCTTCATGGAGTGCGGTGCCTCATCATCATTATTATTATTATTAAAGTTGGTTGTATAACGAACAATCTGTCCGGATCAGTATTCAGATTTACCAATAATAGTGGCATATGCAACCGGTCGTGCTTCGGAGGGCGTGCAAAGCCGTCGGTCCTGATTTCCATACACACATTTTCGACAATTGTGAACCATGCAGGGGAACTTCTCATCTGTGTTCCCCGGTTTAGGTTAACCTCCTGCTCGGGAGAGGTGCAAAGAGGGTTCGTAGAACCTACTCCATTGTAGGTAGCTAACAAGCCGTTGGCTTATTCACAGAAGAAGAACATAAAGTATAGGTGACTAACCATTACACTCATAGAAATAACTAAAGAGCGGATTATATGCTAAACGCATATATTTTAATTTTTACATATCTTTGACTCGTCAATTATGTGAACGAATTACACTGATAGGTGTTAATTAACGCCAATTAGTGATTACATATTGCTATGTATTTTCCCACTAATAATAATTATTTGCAATTTATAGAATTCTTTTTTTATATTGACAAATTGTAGTTGCCCCACGTTGGTTAGCGTCATAAATATATGCTGTGTATAGTTATTAATAAAATAATATTATTACATTATCACCCCACGTTGGCAATCTGATGATACCAAATTTATAAACATTTATAATAAATAATAAACACGTGTTTTAAAATTCAAATTTTAACAAAAATTTGCAATAGAACTTTTAAACCACTAAAAACAATTAAGTAATCCTTCATTAACCCCAAATATAAACATTAACATCATCAAAATCAGTTAATAACATAATAATAAGCAATAAATGAAATCTAACCTCCAAATATGTGACTTATACAAACTCATAAATTCTTATATTAAGCTGTTATTTACCTAAATAAATGTATCCAAAAACCTTCTTCTCATAAAATATAAACTATTAACAATAATCAAAAATCTTAAATTCTTATTTTAACCTTGACATAGGCAATTTTATAATGTTCATATGACAATATTAAAAATATTAACTTTACAGGGCCCCAATATTACTTTGGACACCTCAATTCATCAGCAAAATGGAAAACAGAAGTCCCCACAACTGTCCACTCACTAATTTTCAGTGAAAACACCATTCCAATACAACACAGAGTACATCGTAGAATACTACGAAAGCTCGGAACATACCTATTTATGTTTTAAATTTAAATTTATAAAATAGAATAAGAAAAACCTCTTACAGAACTTGATTTAGATTACAAATAAGATAATTAATCTTAATTTTAAAACATAATCTGGATTATTAAGAGCAAAAACAGTATCCTTTCAACATGATCGAAACATAACGTAGGCAAACTAAATCATGTAGGGTAAATAACACAGCAATATATTGCATATTTAGGCATTCGCTGCATATTTTTACAAAAGTTGCATAAATTTGCATATTTTGGCCTTTTGCAGTACTCGTTTGTAAATTTTCGTCAAGTGGTCAAAACAAGATTATGAAATTCCTAGTAGTGCACACAGATCACCGACAATTAACAGCTGGACAGCGAATGACCTGTGCCTGGAATTCCCGACAGTTTGACGTTTGAAGTACCGACCTAATCCATTTTATTACTTGTTTCTTGTTTATCAATGGAGGCTGGATATTGAGTAGAATACATACTTACATTTTGTTTGTAGTTTGCAAAGTATTTTCTCTCACTGAGTAACCCTATAATAGAATCTTTTCTCGTCGTTACAACGTGTCCGATACTAAGATAGTGGTGATTTCTTGCGAATATTATACATATTATATACCTTTTTTTCTCATTCATTCATACTACCGTTCTCCCCCTGGAAACCGCTTTCGCATTACTTCAGGGGGGTGCGGGCGTCCGTTACACATTAAACATTCATGCAACATGCACCGTAAACTTAACTAAGCGAAATGCGGTCGCCCCAGTCGGGATTCGAACACCCCAGCCGATCGGTCACATTTCGCTGTAACCTCGAGTGGCAACGCGTATCCGCACTACTCCACCGAGGTCTCTTTCATATTAGATACCTCCAGTGAGTAAATCGGACAAGATTGCTTCATGGATTAAACCATATCCAGAACTAGTAATAGAATAGAAAACATTGTAGGAGAACATGGGTTAGGGGAGCAAAACTTTAGAGGTGAAAGACTAATACAATTCTGTCAGGAAGAAAACATGGTCGCTTCCAACAATTGGTTCAAACTGCCTCCTAGGAGGATATACACATGGACAATCCCCCAACATAGTGCCCAATCAGATCGACTACATACTCATAGGTAACAGGTACAGAAACGGACTAAGTAGCGTAAAAAGCTATCCCGGGGCCGACATAGGGTCAGAGCATAACCTAGTGATCGGAAAACTCAAAATAAAACTAAAAAGATCAACAGACGAAACTGAAGAGGGTAAACCTAGAAAAAATGAAAGAACAAACTAAAAATTAACTGAATGATAGACTGGCAGAAACCAAAAAGCAAATAGTGACAGACAGCACAGAATAGATTGAAAACACATGGAATAATATTAAAGGTATCTTTAATACCAATCAAAATGAAATAATAGACAATAACACAATAAAAAAAGAAGCCTTGAATAACCCCGGAAATGCTTAACCTGATGGAGGAACGGAGATTAAACAAGAACAAAAATATTGATAGATACAAACAATTACAAAGTACTATTCAGTGTAAAATAAGGAAAGCAAAGGAAGAATGGATGGTAGAAAGATGTAGGGAAAGAGAGGAATCAATAGGAAAACATGATAATTCCAATGTGCACAAACTAATCAAGCAGATCTGCGGAAAATTCGACAAGGTGAGACATAATAACATAATAAACTCTGAAAATCAACTTATTACAACAATGGAAGAACTTAAAGCAACATGGGAAGATTTTGTAGAAAAGAAATTTAAGAATGACAGAAGTGACGAAGTTCGTGCAGGACTCGAAGAACACGGACCCGACATATTAAAATCAGAAGTGGTCTGAGCACTCAAAACAATGAAACATGGGAAGGCTGCAGGCCCCGATGATATCTATAATGAATTTATAAAACTAGTAGAGGAGAAAAACATTAATCTGCTAACGAACTTTTTCAACCAAATATACTAGACAACGGTTATGCCCAACGACTGGCTAAAATCAGTTTTTATCACCATCCCCAAAACATCAAATGCCAAAAAATGTAGCCAATTCCGCCTCATAAGTCTTAGGAGCCACATGCTGAAACTATTCTTGAAGATACTACAACAAAGAATATATAGAACATGCGAAGCAGATTTAGACGATGCTCAGTTTGGTTTCCGTCAAGGAATGGGAACACGCAAGCACTTTATAACCTCAAGATTCTGTTACAAAAATGCAGAGACCAACAGAAAACTGTGTACGCTTGTTTTATAGACTTTCAGACCGCCTTTGACAATGTGAAGCACGACAACTTAATCAAACTACTCCAGGATAAAAGGCTAGAGGCAGAAGACATCAACTTTCTGAAGAAGCTCTACTGGAATAAAGTGGCAACACTTAGAATAAATGATGAAAACACAAAACCTATTCCAATAAAAAAAAGAGTCCGACAAGGATGCATCATGTCACCGATGTTATTCAACATCTACTTGGATGAGATCTTCGACAAAGCACTTCAGAATACAAAGTAAGGCATCAAAGTCAACGGTAAACTCATAAACAACCTACGATATTGTTATGTTCTTTTAAAATTTGCCGCTTTATATGAATTAATTTCTTAATTTGATTGCCGCTCCATAGGAATTATAACGTTATTTGAATTGCAGTTTTATTTTGGGTTACCGTTTCGCTATTTTGTTGCGTCTTTCTAAGTTTGAGTTATGTTGACAGTTCCTTTTGTGTCAAAATTGCCGAATGTTGTTTTTCTCGCGCTTGACCTTAACACGCTTCCGAGGACTCACGTGTCTCTTATTCTAGAACATTTCACGCAATGTCCAAATCTGGTGCAATTTTTTTGGGGGAAGCGCAGATTCCCGTTGCGAGAGTTCGTCAGTCAGCCTTACATCCTGAATGACTCCGGGCCTTCTTCGGGGAAGGGCCAAAACAAAGATTTTGGCGCTGCATCGTGGGGCTTGTTGTTTTGTACCATCAATTTCGTAACAAAAGATTTTGGCGCCGCAACGTGGTCCTTTTGGCATCCTTTCTAGCATGATTTTGTCGCTCGTTGCTTTGTTGTTTTTTTTACGATCGATTTCGCCAGCAAGATTTTGGCCATTTCGCGTTCTCTTCGCCATTTTTTCTCGCTTATAGGAAGAATTTCCGTATAAAAGTTGTGTACGTTTCCCAATTGTTTTCGCCAATTTTCCCGTAACTTTGTGTCAAATTTCCCGTATTTGAATTTTTTATGATTTTCAATATTTGTTTGGGATTTTTTGTATTTTCTCGAGTTTTCCTTGTAATTTCCCGTGTTTTAATAAACTTATGTTAAAATATTCTTGTTTTGTTTTCTTGTCGATTTCTTTAAAAATAACCACCCAATTTTGGAATATTTCAAATTTTGTTGGAATTTTTTAAATTTCCAGATTTTTTTAAATTTTAGCGAATTTTCGTAGATTTTTCTTAATCTTTTTTTGGCTGTAGTGAATTTGTTGTTGATTACGTAGTAATCTTTTGTTTAGGATCCAGTGTCGCTCACTTTTTGAATTTTGTAGAATCTGTTTTTGATATTTTAGTCCCCTGTCCGAAATTTCGCGAAACTTTGTGGTATTCTCGTATCGTTTTCATTTTTTGGTTTATTCTCGTATTGTATTAGTTTTTTTGTTTGCTGTCGTTTGTTTTCGTAAAATTGTCCAACAAGCTTGGGTCCGATACGAACGTTCATGAAGAGCGGGGTTTTTCGCGGCACCTGTTAAATTGAGTTTATCGTACCGAATATTGCTTTAGGCAATTAGTATCATTTCGACGAAGTCGGGTCTAATAAGTATTAACAGTGGTAGCCTGGTTACGGAACAATCAAGTATGATTGTTTCTTTCTTCGATTCATTCGGATAAAAGCGTTTGAACCCGTGAAAATGTGATTGTTGGGTGTGTTGGTGATACAAGCGTTTGACATTCCTGTTGCCCTCAATGTCGACTGTACCCGTTGGAAATAATTCAACTGATCCTGTTGGGAATAATCTGTTTCCCCAGGAGAGTACCTACCAACGTTTCGTCCCCCTGGTTCCCTGAGGCTTTCTACCTTTTTCCCGGACCGGAAAAATACCCCTTTTCTCGACTGTACCTGCATCTGGAAATCAACCCCCCCCCCGGAATTGTGCCTGCCTCCAGCGTAATTCAAGGTAAAGAACCAGTCTTTTTGTGAAGTGTAAAAGAAACCTTTTTTTTTCTCGCGCAAACTTGCAAAATTCCACGTTATTGAACTTGTTTTATGCAACCTAAAAGCGATCTTCAGTAGCCATTTGTTTGTTGTTAATTGTAAAAAGATATTAATACTGTATTTTTCCTGTAAACTCTACGCCATTGACCACACAGATTTATTGAAATATCCTAAATATTATGTGTGAACGGCGGCGAGCTTTGTTTTCTTGGACGTTCAAATATTATTTGTAAAACCATAAAAATGCCATTTACTGTCTTTTCTTTTTGCATCGCCACTTCAATACTTTCATTATATGTGTTTTAAAATTTTCTGCCTCTTTTATTTTTGTGTACTCTGTATTTGTTTGTGTACGAATTTTGCAAGCTTTAATATATAGGAGGAGGCACAATAAATGTGAGTTCCATTCCCGTAAGTTGTTGGCTTCTCGCCCTTCCACGAGGACCTACAATCAGCTGGATTTGGAAGGTGGCGCCCACTAATTTTGACTTACCCTGTACACAACTAAAGATTTCCTCCCGTAAGTGACTTTCACGAACTCCCCCTACTCCTCTGAGCTAAGCTGTTGGTCGTTTTCCACCTATCCGGTTACGGGTCGTCGGAAAAGCTCGATTGGCCCGTAACAAAGATTTTGGGCCCTTCCCCGAAGATGTAATTTGACAAGGCCCGGAGTCATTCAGGATCTAAGGTTGACTGACGAACTTTCGCAACGGGAATCTGCACTTCCCCAAAAAAATTGCACCATATTTCGACATTGCATGAAATGTTCTAGAATAAGAGACACGTGAATTCTCGGAAGTATGTTAAGGTCAAGCGCGAGAAAAACAACATTCGGCAATTTTGACACAAAAGAAACTGTAAACATAACTCAAACTTAGAAAGACGCAATAAAATAGCGAAACGGTAACCCAAAATAAAACTGCTATTCAAATAACGTTATAATTCCTATGGAGCGGCCATCAAATTAAAAAATTAATTCATATAAAGCGGCAAATTTTAAAAGAACATAACAATATGCAGACGACACGGTAGTGTTTGCTGATAATGCGGAAGGGTTACAACGCTTAGTAGACGTTACAACAGCAGAAGGATAAACCATGGGCCTGAAAATAAACACACAAAAAACAAAGGCCATGGTTTTCAGCAGGAATTCGAATGAACAAATTAACCCTAATATATATAGTCAACGCATCAAAAAGTCCACAAATTCAGATATCTTGGAAGCTGGGTGACGGAAAACATGGACCCTGATCTAGAGATACGTACGAGAATAGAAACGGCTAGAACAACTTTTATTAATATGAAGAAACTGCTAACCATCCGAGGCTTAAACCTGGCAGTGCGTTACAGATTTGTCAAGTACTATGTTTAATCAACTCTGTTATACGTGGCGGAAACATGTACGATGAAGAAAAACTCAGAGAAAAGGTTACAAGCGCTCGAAGCTGGGTTCTCAGACGAATGATGCGGATATCATGGACAGAACACGTCACCAACGAGGAGGTTCTCAGAAGAGCCGCTAGAGCACATATACCAGAAGAATAAATACCACCTTCCCCAACTCCTCATGGAAGGGAAAATTTAAGGTAGAAGAGGCATAGGAAGAAGGAAGTGCTCTCGGCTGAAGAATATCAGGGGCTGGACTGGGTTGGGTACCCACTCCCTAATCAGAACAGCGAAAATCAAGGAAGAGTTTCCCCAAGTTGTCGCCAACCTTAAATAGTGAAAAACACACCTTAAGAATAAGAAGAAGAACTAGTAATGGATGGCGACAAACTATTTTGTCGTGCTTGCAGCAAACTGGTAAGTTTAATTAATTTTTCTTATATAAATTAAAATTATTTTTTATATTATTATGTACGTAACTAAAACAAAGTCAGACAGGGAAGGTAGTGTTTGTTTTTATTTTTGTTTTTAACGAGTATAGAAAGTTCTTATATTAATATTTAATTATTTGTTGTTGTAGGTGTCTTCTGAGAGAAAATCCTTGTATATGCGCATATATTTCAATTTTGTGGTGCATATTATGAATTCTTTAGAAATAACATATACCAAAGCCTACCATTTGAACTGACTGCTAAAACTGAAACATGTAATATGATTAAGCAATACAATTTCAGACTAATAGTTTCCTCATCCATTTCCCATTTTCCCAATTGGAAACGCGGCCCCAAATTAGCGAGGTTAGGTGTTGGGAGCGGTGGATTATCTGCATAGAGAGCGCGCGGTCCATTTAAGTTCTCCGCAATTCTGTTTTATGAATAATAGCGCGGCAGTTAAGTATCCTAAGGTCGGCGGCACCTGCTCGTTGGGCGCTAATCCACCCCTTTATTTCGCCGTCCCCGCGGCGCTCCGAATCCGGAACCTGTTCGTTCATATAGTGACGTATCCGCTACATTGTTGCTTCACTGCCCCCGTTAATGAGATAACTTCAGCGGCGTTTGCTTACCCTTTTCTCATCAGATGTTTGCTCCCAAGACTTTAAGAAAACTTCCTCCAGAAGTTTCCAGACTAACTTGATTTAAATACCCAAAGCGAAAGTGGACACGCGACGGAGGGGGGAGAAAACTCAAAGCTTCGCTTTTATTATGCTCTGTGTAGTTTTCAAATTTATGAAAACATTACTCGGAATTTGGTAAAGAAATTTTAAAAAGCTTTGTAATCAAAATTCCTTTGAAATCATAAGTAAGACTGACTTGAAATTCTCAGGAAAGTCTAATAAGAACATTTAAAACTACGGGTGTAGAGGAGCATCCAGAACAGCGGGAAAATGTATTCGTATATCAAATAATATAAATAATATTGCTAATTCGGATTGAATTGTAATTTTATAAAATAATTCGGCAAGTTTGAATATTTGGATCTACTAAGAAAATCCATTACTGGAGAGGAGTTGCTAGAAATAAAAGCATTTTCGCCACTTGAATGTTTAAATAAAACCTATTTTGTAGTGGGGAGTAGGAGGAGTAGGAGTAGGGGAGTAGTGCATTGCTACGCTTGATTTCACGCCGATTCAACAATTTAAATTTAGATTAAATGTGAAATTCATATATAAAAGTTGATTCTTAATTGAAGTAAATTTAAAATGCATCCTAAGATTGAAATTCAAATTGAAATCAAGGGGATCAACGTTAAAGTTGCAACATAAATGACCGCCATTACGTTTAGATTGAGATTCAAGTTAAACATATATATTAAATATGAGATCTGGATCAAAAATTGATTTCTATTTGAAGTAAATTCATAATTAATCCTAAGATTCAGAACGAAATTGAAATCAAGTGCTAAATCTAGGGATTCGCATTAAGGTTTAAGTTTAAATGACCGCCGAATTCAAGTTTATATTCAGATTCAAGTTTAATTTATATTAAATATGAGATCTGGACCAAAAATGGATTTGTATTTGAAGTAACTTCCATAATTAATCCTAAGATTCAGAACAAAATTGAAATCAAGTGCTAAATCTAGAGATTCGCATTAAGGTTTAAGTATAAATGACCACCGAATTCAAGTTTATATTCAGATTCAAGTTTAATTTATATTAAATATGAGATCTGGACCAAAAAATTGACTTTTATTTGAAGTAAATTCCATAATTAATCCTAAGGTCTTCAGATCTAGATCAAAAAATGAATTCTTATTTGAAGTAAATTTATAATTAATCCTAAGATTCAGAATCGCATTGAAATCAAGTGCTAAATTTAGAGATTCACCTTAAGGTTTAAATATAAATGGCCGCCGAATGCAAGTTTAGATTCAAATTAAAGTTAAATGTGTAATAAATTTGAGATCTGGATCAAATAATTGATTCTTATTTGAAGTAAATTCATAATTAATCCTAAGATTCAGAACAAAATTGAAATCAAGTGCTAAATCTAGGGATTCGCAATAAGGTTTAAGAATAAATGACCGCAGAATTCAAGTTTATATTCAGATTTAAGTTTAATTTATATTCAATATGAAATCTGGATCAAATAATTGATTTTTATTTAAAGTTAATTCATAATTCATGTTAAGATTCAAAGTGAAATTGGAATCAAGTGCTAAATCTGGGGATTCGCATTAAAGTTTAAATATAAATGACCGCCGAATTCAAGTTTATATTTAGATTTATAATTAATTTATATTCAATATGAAATCTGGATCAAATAATTGATTTTTATTTAAAGTTAATTCATAATTCATGTTAAGATTCAAAGTGGAATTGGAATCAAGTGCTAAATCTGGGGATTCGCATTAAAATTTAAATATAGATGACCGCCGAATTCAAGTTTATATT
>JABXWE010022509.1:0-17306 GCA_014611495.1 Limonius californicus
TCTAACGGTTGTTATTTGTTTGCGTCAAAGAATCTTTTTCCGCGAAAATAAAAAAATCGATTTTTTATGCCCTACAAAATATAATTTCCAGGGACTTAGAAAATTTTACCTCGGTAGCAATGGCGATCGGTACTAGTTAGACCGCGCGACGTATATAGTAGAGAATGAAGTATGCCTGGCATATTAAAAGGAAATTAAGGGGCACCGCAGATATTTGGCGGGGCTTCTTACAAGCCTTGTAAGTCTATTCGTTACGACGCAAGGTTTTAGGATAGCACTTGAACAACCGTTTTGAGGAAAATAACTCTACTGTTGAATAAAGATGATATGAACAGTTTCCAGTATGGGAAAGTCCAGGGAGGCAGTCGCGTCCACTTATTTGTAAATATTTTGCCATAAAATTGACCTAAACTTTCAAATGCTTTAGACGGAAAACACGAATCATATTGTTCGAATTTCGTAGTATCAGCCAAAGACATGAATTGTAACTTATCGCAGTCTTGAAACCTTACTTCCGTTTCTATTACAATATGATCTAGTACTTCATAAAACAAAATTCTATATTTTCTTCTAATGTCATTGTTTGTAAGGCTAACGTATTCGCGATTAGTAGGGCGCTTAGAAATATCGATTTGTGTTATTTCTATTTCCTTAGTCTTTTCGAAGAGTGTATCAAAGAAATCGTCATTCCTTTACCTCTTTAATAGTTCAATGATTGTATTTATTTTTGTAACACAAAAATTAATATCCAATGATTTCTTTTGAAGAACAACAGATAATGTGTCAGTGAGAGAGCAAATATCATTAAATACTACAGCTAAAAATGTAAATTCAAAATTGTTGAAATCGTTTAAAAACCGACGGTTAAACCCGAACATACAGTTCAGAGGCTGATTGCGACTGAACTCTTCAGTTGCGCGATTCACCGTGAACCAATTGTAGATATTGACGTAAGTGTTACCATGGCAACGCAGGTATAAGTGCAGAGATGAAATACGTTTGAGGCTGACTCTTCACTACTATTGCAGGAGTCTTGTAGGTAAGATTTTTTATGGTCATTGCGTTCACGCTCGACGGACTGCATTTAAAATTTAAATTTTTGTTTCTTTTCACTAAGCTTATTGTATCTACGAGTATGTATGCCATAAATAAACGACTCCCAATAGATGTAATGTCGATAAATAATTTGTTATGTAATTTAAATAAATACTCGCAATTGAATAAACATGTTCTGTGAAGAGGCACTTCGCCTACTTCACCTGGCGAGCCGCCACTGCATTAAAAAATCATTTAAAATTTTAGCGGTTTAGAAACATTTTTGCTAAAAAAATGAAATATTAGCATTTTCTCTAATAAAATTCTGTTTCTACACAAACACCTACTTATATAGTAGCTTTAGAATCCCCACTTGAATATAGTGTCGATTAAAATTCAAATCGTTCCTAGATTTCCATTTTTTATAAATGAATATTCATTACAGTTTATAAGATTCGAAGTTGGTTTGACGAACATATCGCTACATTGCCAATCTTATTAAGATTATGTTAGCTTTATTAGGCTAGAAAATTCAACGTTAAACGGTTAACAAGAAATTGAAAAAAATTGCAGCAAGGGTTTTCCAGTTTTACATGGTTTTTGGAAAGTATTTGTATGGAGATTATGGGCTCTGGAAGTGTATGTGGATTTACATTCCTTTTTTTATGGAAAAGCTTACAAGTCTAATTTTAAAAATAACGTGGCAAAGCTTCATGAACAAATCTGTAAAATTGTCACTACAGGTTTAGAAGTAAATAATCAACATGTTTTTGACAGGTCCAACAGTCATGTGTAGACTTGCAATATTGACCCAAAGGTACATATTCTCTTGAAGGTCTCAGTACTGTTATATTTTTAAGGGTTTTCAAATGAAATGACATGTTATATAATTGTTTTTAAACTGGGATTGTGTACATTATTGTATGAAACCTTTTGTTGCTTATTCAACTTTAATCGGTTTCTGCCCTATTATTTTTGTTTATAAAAATGATAAATACAAACGTTGCCTGATCTTAAACTGTATTCCCAATAACACCAAATTTTAAATCTCTCCTACCTGAAGTGAAATAAATGTCATATGTATAAAGTTGGGTTATGTTGTAACTGCCAAGAAGTCAGTAGCGGCGATTGCAGGAATTCGTATAATTTGCAATGTTTGCAGTGTAGTAGCATAATTACTTAAATTTAAATTTTCAGTACGCCACTATTGTATCCTATCATTTTATCTACAACGTGGACCAAAAAAACGTACCCCTGCTTCAAGTGTGCAATCTACACATAAATTGAAGACGAAAAGTTAAATAAAATTTTCTCTAAAATGTATGGCTACAAAGTTACAGGCCCTCAAAGTTGAATTTTGAAAATCGTTTTTCGCAACCTTTAGGAATTTCAAAATACTCTTCCCGATGAAAAATATTTCTTTTTTGGCCAGGATTTCACTGGTTGGATTTTCCATTAATGAACTGGAAGTATTATTTTTCACATTGTTGCCTTAGACTTTCTATTCCAACTTTTTTGTGTGCGATTTTTCACGTAACAACAAATATTTGTTAGTGCAATCTAAAAAGGAAAATGTACCTAAGTCGCGTTTTTTCTAAATTTCCATCTGCCATCCAATGCTAAAGTGACTACAGTGTCTTACGAAAAAAAGAGATATTTAAGTGGTATAAACCGCAGGTTGCCAGTAAGCTAATTAGACTCTGGATTTGAAATTGAAATTTAATTTGTAATCAGTTTATATTGTTTTCTCCGGTATAAATTCAGTAACTTAATAATGTTCTATCTTTCTAATAAAATTATCGTCTGGGTTTTTGAAAGGCGATCCTTGTATTACTCAAGTAATGTTTTGTTAGTTTTGATTGTATCCAATTATAAAGATACGCAAACCATCGATCCAAAAGTATTGCGTTACTTTGGAGGCGAATTGGATTCATAATAACGAAGTTTGAAAGTTTTCTTGGCAAAATTTCCAGCAATTGGTAAGTTTTCCGAACTTGTGATCGTTAAATGTTGCACGATAGTTCAGCAGATGACCCCGCTTTAATCACCGAAGAACGGAAACGCTTTTAAACTCCCAACGGACAGGAGTTAATGGGGTTTCGAGAAAAAGACGCGTTTTAAAACCGAGATACTCTTCGGGGATTTGAGGAAGACGTTCGATAACTCGATTTAGTATGCAGGCTTTGAACTATGTTGTCGTACAGATCGTCGACTAAAACTGGGTAAACTGTAACTTTGTAAGGGCTTTAGGTGCAAAGCTTTGTAGAGGAAAAGATTTGGTTAAATTATTTTTACATTGAAGTGTTCTTATTTTTCCCATGCTGGAATAGGTATATAAGGAAAGTATTGAAACCGGTCTGGGGTTCAATTCCCAATACCGGAACGTCAAATTTTTACACGACCGTTCTCTGTCGCATGGCATTGGCAAACCAACGAGGTATTCGGTCTAGTAAATCTTCTCTCTAGTAGAAGTGTTTACACTTCGCGTGGTTCGGAGCCCAGGTTAAGCTGTAGGTCTCCTATGTCTGTGAAACTTTAAAACGCGCAACCCAGGCATGGGAGAGACTATCGCTACGTCTTGTAAGGAACAGAAATCTCGAAGAGGAAGACGCATTAAAATTTTTGAAATTTATAATAGATGAAGCAACCAAAATTTTACATTTTCAAATCAATTATTTCTCAAAGCACTTTTAATGATTCTGAAGGAGTGATAGAACATAGAACGGTGGATTATTTTATTATTGACAAGTTCATGTTTGGACCATTTTAGAAATTTTAGAAGATTTTGTTGTTACTCGAAAACGGATAGTCCAATTTTTCTGATATTTGAAATGTGAAGAATGTTATATCAAAAATTCATTTAGAGAGCAATATTTAAAATCATAGGAAGTAGTAATTGGACATGTTTTATTTTATACCACTACCTATTTTGCTCCAATGGATTTTCTAAAGTTAGCAAGATATTAGAGTTTAGATTTTACAAAAACTAGATTTTCCTTTTGTATCTAGTTACGGGTGACTTGAAAGAACATTCACCTAGTGATCTACTAAATTATGTAGCTGTAATACTCTTATCAAAATTTTGAAACTAAATCTAAACTAAAACTAAGTTAAGACAAACTTAGATTGGTAATATGCGGTGTTATCCACACGAGCAATCACTTTAAAAAATTAATTTTTCGTTACAGTTTTGCCGTTCTCAAGTAAAATATACCAAAATAGTTTAAAATTAATTAACATTCACTAAACAAAGTAAAACACATACATAGTTGATTGAATTACCATTATAACTGTAGCAATTAAAGTAGTTTGCCCGTTTTGGTAAGCTTACCAAGTCGGACAATCTAGGAGAGCATGCGGTTGCTTCTATATAATTTACATTTTGATTACATCTTAACCGAATTACCATAAACATTAGGACTGCAATTTCTCGGCATTTTTAAATATTTAGCTTTAGAAGATGTACTCGACTGCAGACGAAAGAGATTAGATCTAATAATAATTGTAAATTGTCAGAATTCACATTCAACATCTAAATTTTGCCTATCACTCAATTCAAATCGGCATCAAGTCAACCAATATTTGAACCTTCACATCACGATTTTAACGAAATTTATGCTGAAATACTACAGCATAGAGATACGTAAAAATGCAAATTCAGAAGCGCGTACTATTAATTACTTTAATTATTTTAAAAACTGATTTAAATTAAACAAATTAACATCCTATTTGCTGCAATTGATAACAGTTGGCACGAACTGATTTGTAAATATCAAATGCAGTACTTAAAAGTATGTGGAAGACAGTATCGGCGCAACTCTGTTTTGCTGGTATGTGATGACAGCTAGATGTTTCTTTGTTTTATTTACTATTTTACGTTAGTATCACGCTAATTTGAAGTTACAAATTAAATTCACAACTTTTTTCTATATTTTAAGGAAAACTTTTAGAGTAATCGATTTTTCAAGAAATGGAGCGTTACAGGGAACGATATTCCAAGCAATGAACAGTACTAAAAAAATTGAAAAAATAATTTTTGTATTCCGTGTGTTTCCTCTCGTTAGAATAGCCAAAAAAATATTTAATTGCGCTTATACGTACAAGTACTGCCTACTACAATCCTTCAAAAAATAATTTTTCTAATACATCATATAACTTACATGTCAAAATAATTCGCTTTAGCTGACTCACCTTGTATATTATTACCGTTTCCTAGATTTTTGGCACTTATCTGGTATATATTATAAAATTTTTAAGTGATTCCGTCAGGTTTTGCAAAAAACGCTATACAAAACATCGTTTTATATGACAGTTTATCTGCATTGAGGGTTTCTGCAACAGCGCTGTAAATTTCAGCGCCTGTAATTCAACGCTTCTGCAATTCAGCGCGCCTGTAATTCAGCGCTTCCGCAATCCAGCGCTTCTGCAACAAAGTGTTTGAAGTTAGAACGTGCGACTAGTTGTAGGCATCTTATCTGGACACTGCACCCGAAATCAATACAACACAATCACAGGATGGGACTGGCAGACAGACCAAACTGTCAAGGATGCAACGGGGATAACGAGATGGCAGAACACGTCCTGTACCCACTGCCCAGCTCTCGCAACAATCAGAAGATCCATGTTGAGAGACTTTTGACCTGATATGGCCGAAATCAACAACAGCCCAGTTGCGGATGTCCTCAAGTATATTCAAAGGATTGGATGGATTGGGTGATGCCCAAATTGAGGAGCTGCTGGGGAGGCAGCACAATGGGCCCACCTATGTGACCTAAGTGTACGTGAGCTAACCCACCCTCCCAAAAATGTACAATGACAATGATAACAAAGTGTCGCTGCAATTAACACTTTAAAATAACCGTCTTAAACGGCAAAAGGCGTGTTAGCAAATGAGTAACGTTGCAAAAGAACTCTTTGGATTACAATACTGTCTCCACATTACATCATTGCTGTAATTGAACGTTTTTTAAAGAGGTATTTTGGAAAACCACCCTTTGCATTGCAACGATAATGCATTCAGGACTTTTGTAAAACGGCGCTCTATCATGTATCGGTCATGTTATAACCTAAGGTGTTGCGCATTTCACACTCGTACAGATGGAACATTTTTGTGAGTAAAAAATAATACGACTAATTTTATGATCATTCCAAAGAGTACAAAGAAAAATGCATTTAAAAGATGTCGGTAGTATATGCTGTACTTATACAGGGTGGTAATGAATTGCAGGGACAAACTTCTAGGGCTTAACGTATGCATGAAACCAAACATTTTTTGTTAATAAATGTATGGTCAAAGGTGTTTCCTTTCAGGGATAGAGCTTCTCAAAGATTCGTTAAGAAGCGCCGAAATGTAGGCAACTCGATTTACTATCTACTACTTGTTTCCATAACGCCTGAAATTAATACAGGATAAATAAAGCCCTCTTTCCCACTTTTCAAATTCAAATTAAATTTAAAATAAATTAATTAACAAAATGTTGCAAAACAGGAAACCAGGAAAGAAGTTCAACAGACTTCAGGTATATTTGGAGCGGTGCGCAGGAATTTGCTTCGTGTGTAGAAGCTGGGGGGCAACATTTTGAATATTTATTATAATTTTGTTAATTTTTGAACTAGTTATTGTAAACTTTTCAAGTAGTTTTTTCTATTGCTTAGTTTTGAAACATTTTGTTAATTAATTTATTTTAAATTTAATTTGAATTTGAAAAGTGGGAAAGGGCTTTATTTATCCTGTATTAATTTCCGTCGTTATGGAAACAAGTAGCAGGTTGTAAATTCAGTTGCCTACATTTAGGCGCTTCCTAAAGAATCTTTGAGAAGCTCTATCCCTGAAAGCAAACACTTTTGACCATACATTTATTAACAAAAAATTGCTTGTTTTCATGTATACTTTAATCCCTAGAAGTTTATAAGAACCTAAATTACAGATATATTCCCTAAAAACGACTCGGAGTGAATTATAAAGCGCCGTTTTGCAGGCGTTGGTTTGTATTGTACAACATGAGTTTGCGATGCAGCTCAGAGCGAGGTTTTACAAAGTACTGTTTTTAGAGCGCTGTTCTGCAAAAGCGCTTAAATACAACAGCGCGAATATGGAAAGCGCTGAATCACCGAGGCACTGTTGTGCAAACACGCAACTATGAAATACTGAACCACACATGCATCAGTCCCAGAGTTTCTAAAACAAATATTTTTTTATGATAATTATTTAAAATTCTATCTGTTACATAGCCGGAGGAGTTACAGGTTTGGGCAGTGAAAACTTTGTGGTTGTAATCCAAAATGGGAAGCCCTTCTTTTGTTTTCGAAAATAAAAATAACCATTTTGTTTGACAACGCGTTTAATCAAATGTGTACAAATTTACAAATTTATTTCACTTGATGTAGGTTTATGTTGTTATTGCTTTACCAAGTTCAGTGCTCCCAAAAAATACATTCTATATTCGTTTGTTTGTTTGCTTGTTTGTAAATTTTTTGTATAGATTGCGTGCAGTTGTCACATAATTTTGTTAGTAATTAATTAAATTAATTGCGCAATATTTTGTTGTAAAATTTACACCCATTGTTGTGCTGTTAGAAGCGTAAAAAACGGATATACGTATTATTTATTCTCTTGCGGTTGTTTGGCTAGGAATTACAAAAACTACTGCAAAAACTTCCGACACATTTACATTAAAACTGCTGGCAGGCTCGTTAATTTAAATGCATACTTTGTAATAGTTTTGAACTGTTATTTAACAGCTGTAATCTCCGCCGAGATATTTTCATTCCGAAACGTGAAGCGAGCCACGTGGTGCGGCACACGACGGCATTTCCGCCTTGCTAATAAGCAAACTTTTAATTACATTCCGTGTGTATGAAGTATTGCCCATTTCGAACGTATTGCAATACCATTACAATTGCAAAACCAAGCTGAAACAATATACGAGTTCAGCTTTCTGCATATATGCGTATAAATTTATGGGTCAAGTTGATAGCGATATCCGTTTATTTTTTTGTAACTCGACGGTTGCGAAGAGTGATTTTGCGTTTCATATTAAGCTGGCAGTGCACATAACGTAAGCATGTTTATTTGGCTGTATGGGAATTCGATATCTTTATCTGCTTTAGTGAAGAATACACGTACCTACTAATGTGAAACGGCCGTTTTCCCTCGTAAGGCAATAGCAAACCGGTGAGGTATTCTGCCTAGTAAATAAATACGGTTGCAGCGCCTCTTCGTTTCAATTATGCAGTTCCTGGTAAACAAACAGCGGATGCAATTAGACTAACTGGCAGCGACAAACAGGTGACATGCAACAGATAATAAATCACAGACTTACTGAGCTGTCAATAAATATTGGGCAGTTGTACTCACCGGGAGTCCTCCAGCTCCCTTCCCCTGGATTGGGACTCGAACAGGATACGGATGCTCAGCCCCACATGCAAAGGGGAAAGCATAATTAGTGTTCACACCCCCAGGTAAAAGTCAGTCGATGCCCTCCTGGCACACGTGTTGCAGTCATAATAATAATAATCGACGTAGGCACACTTCCGATGCAATCTCTGCCGACTGACTACCTCCCGAATGATTGCCAGGTAAATAATGATTAATCATGCCACGCACAGTTTCTAGTTATATAGATACCCATATTCACTACGGTACTGTTTGCAACAACTACTTACATAAACACACGAATCTTGTATAACAACCATAATAAGATCCAATGCTTGTAAACCACATATAATAAGGAGTAAATAATACGTAACCATTTGGGTGAACACACATGACACTTCATGTTATATAAACCATAACCTCGGCAAGGACTCCACTGTCTATATTAGCTAATATTGCAATTGCAACCCATCTTTATATATGAACACCTACGTGATAACACTAAATTCGTACCTTTCCCCATCTTAGAGAATATTTGCATCGCAATCAATGAATAGGTTCGCAAACGCTATTAATTATTTATTTCGCCAAAGATATGCAAACCTAGGCCCAGCTACCCACAACACTGCCTACTGTAGACTGCCGTTGTTGACCCTTCCCAAGATTCTACCGCCCCTTGTTTTTCGGCCTGCACGGCCCTTTATTCGAACCTTTATAATTCTTCCCAGATGTTCAAGCTAGCCGACAAAAGTTATGTATATTTTAATAAATATTTATTTGTTGCGCGTACATTTAAGTAATATTCACAGCAGGCAAAAACTGTTGCCCAACAGGTAAGCATTTCGGATTTTTAACTGGAAAAATCAAGAATTATCTGATTATGAATTGTTTTAAATTGACTTTTCATTCAAATCTCTAGACCACCGAATAATATCCTGTATAAAATTAAAATATAACTCGGCATGTAAGCGATTCCCTGTAAAACAGACAGCAAAAAAACCGAAAGTAAAAATTATTAGCCGTTTGTGTGTCCTGTAATAATATTTAGGGGTATATTATCCACTTAGAATTTCATTTGTTTGAATTTATATACTCATATGAATTAATAAATTAATAGAAAATGAGGGAGATTCTCATCTTGTTGACAACTGGCGTATAATACAGTCATGTTTCTCTACGACTATAATATAATGTATTCGTTACATATACCTTTTTAGTTGACGAATGATAGATATTCTCTATTTCCGTTGGATTCTATTCTCTATTTCAGTGGGATTCTGTATCAGAATCCAACGATAAATTGCGGAACCGGAAGCTAGTGGGCGTGGCATGTTAGCGCTTGGGATCTCCCACTTGTTTTTGAAGTAACTGTCAAAAACAGTTTTAAATTTTCGTATTCGTAAAAACAGTAAGAACTAGGTATGAATAATTCAGACAGCGAAAACGCTGAAATGTGTTCGCCACCAGAAATAACGGAACCCGCGAAAACGACGTGTATTAATTTACTGCCGAACAAATCGCAGAACCAGTACACAATGGTGCACACGGCGTAAAATGGTTGTGGCTAGTGAACCGACATACGTCCATCTAAAGCAAAATTTTTATTATACTGATTCGGACCAAAAATTGTAACTTCCTATGAAATATCGTCTCCTACTCGTGTAGAATAGCTATTATTCACTCGGATGATTCACACGAGCCGAAGGCGAGTGACAGAATTTTCATCCTTGTGAATAATAGCTGTCATTCTACACTCGTTGAAGAATATACTATTATAGACGTTGTAAACTCTTTTGAGACATGGAAAAATTTATTTAATACGTATATGATTATTATTTTAACAATAATTGTTACTGTAAAGGGATGGGTGAACTACGCAAACACGCTGCTTCGTGGTGCCTCGGAGAGTACCTAAAACCGTCGTTCCCTCTGGGATAGTCCGCCATGTCACATAACTACCTTAAAAACCGGGTTAAAGTGGCAGCCGGGTGCGGAACCGAGCTATCGGATATCTCTGCAAACATTTGCCGTAGTAGTGTTGAACATTTACGATTAGATGAACAACTTCCATTTTGACTGTTCGTAATAACGTTTGTGTACTATATGTCAAATGACTGAACACTTTTTTCGCCTCCGTTTACTCGCGACACTTTGTAATTCAGTGAAAACGATTTTAAATTTGTTTGCGGAATGCGATGATGAATGAACTTTATAGAAGTATCGATCAATTACTTTTTTTCCGTATGGGTACCATGCTGCGTTTGGCATCATTCAATATTGAATTTTTGAATCTCAAACGGTAGCAAAGCATATTTTATATTTTTGGGAGGATATTAAAAACATTGAAAATCATAGTTGGTGTTACTTTTTAGAGCGGGTTTTTTATATCGCGACCGAAGTTCATAAACTGATGTTAAAAAAAAAAACGTGAAAGGTGACCCAACAGAATGAATAAAAATAGCTTAAGAATGAAAAACGTCTGTTATATTTGAAGTAATGCGCAGTGAGTGGTAACTTCAAGGGAAAAGAGAATGGTAACGAAAATAAATATTGTATGTGCAAAAAATGTATACATGCTATGCGCCATTTTCGCAAATGCAAGCAATGCATTTTGAACAGAAGCAAATATGTTTCCATTATTTCTTATCGTATTCTATGGTTCCATTTTATTCAAAACTTTCCGTGATTGATTTTGCATGGTCTCAGATATGAACACCGATAAGGTTACAGTCAGACGACCTAGATGGCCGGACAGTCTTCCCACTTTTACCTGTTAGACGACTAAATAAATTTAAGTACATGCGTTGTGTAAGTCTGTTTTGGGCAAGAAGTGATTATTCACCTTACGAAAACATAGATTCCATAAGTTAACACTACACTTTTGAGAAAAATTAGTCTCGTTAGTTAACCAAATATTATAATTCGTTGAATAACGACTTATGACTTATCTACCTTATCCCAATATAAGGCCTATGGATTTCCACGAGTTTACAAATATTACAAGTGAAACGCGGGTCTTATCTTTCAAAGAGCCGTTGACAGAATTATAATGTTGATGACTTTCGCGGAGTAAAACCTTTATGCGGAAGAGTGCACTGATAAGGGCGTAAAGTTTCCTTCAATTCTTGTCAAATAGAGTTTTCTACGTTATTGTGAAAATATTTTTCTCCATCTGATTTACTCCAAGAAATATTAAATTTCATATTGAAAAGGAATTGTAAATAAGTTACACCTGCTGCAAAGGTATGTTCAACCAGGTTTATAAAGTTTAATAACCTACCCTTTTCAATATTTTCCAGAATAACCTGCTTATTGTCTCAGTTTCTAATTAAATTACAAGGGTAATACAATAAATATCAGTGTTTCCGTCCGCTGAACATCCGCCATACAAACTTTGGTACATCTGCAAAGTTCTAAGCAATGGGCATTGTTTGAGGTACTATTTATAAACAGTCGCCCCTTGTTACTTCGAGCGAGTATTGTAATTAATTGGAGCATATGCGTAGATGTTATGAAACAATTATAGTTTGTTTGGGTTTGGTTACAAGAGCTTACAGTAGGCAGATGTACATCATGTTATGCTGGAATTAACTCAAAGCCGAACTTACATTGATCCTACATAAACAGGTATTTCTCAGGTTATCGGAATCAAAATTTTAAATGCACATGAAAATTGTATTTCAAGGTCACGATATGGAGTACTAGATTTCGGAACTACTTGAAATTTTAGTTACTTAGTAATTTTTGTATTCCCGTATACTTGCATCTGCAGATTTTATTCCTTTGTCTGTCCGTCGACGTAATTGTGACAGCAAAGCCTAGAATTCGTTTTTACAATTAATGGACCTTGTTGGATTTTTTGCGATCTGTTCCTCGTCTCTCCTTCGAGCTCCCAAGGGACACGACGGATTTGTAATACGCAATCATTCCTCCTTAAGACGCAGATTGCATGTCCAAGTTCAGTCCCGTAATTTATTTCCCAGAAAGTCGACCCAATGACCGCCTTCAGGAGTTACACACCCTATCAACCCGACGACCCTTCTGTAAAATGTGACTGGAATTAAGGTGTCACTTTGCAAACCTCCGCTTAGCAGTGGATTTGGAGCAACTTCAGGTCCTGCAAGTCGTTATGTGACCATTTCATTTGCCTGTGGTTAATAGCTTGGTTAGTTCAGCCCTTCAGCCATGTTACTGTGCAGTGCATAACGCTATCCTAATATATTTCAAAATTTATCAACGTCGTAAGAGAATTTATAAATATGTCCTTATATTTTGATATTTTATTTGTAATGTAAATGGCTCAAAGGGGATACCAGACTTTCGCTTTTATATTTAATACCAAAAGTTCTAGTCCCGATGATTTATTAAGGAGTGTTGGTAGTGATTTTCCACAAGTCCGCAGATGCGAACAACATGTGCAATCAAAGAGGTACTTACATGATAAAATAGAAATAAATAGTATCCTTCAAAATTTAATATCGTACAATTTTCATAAATACAAAAGAATTTTTATGTTTCGCTGGTGTTTTAAAGTTTGTATGAAATTAACAAATAAAATGTGTTATTGCCTAAAACCCAATTTTGTAAACCTTTCTTACGTTTAAGTTTAAACAAACTCCCTATTGTTGCAATTTTATTTGTAATACTGGGTCCGGCAATTGGATTGAATGATTTTTCGTAGCTTGCTGTATAGGGACGAATAAAGTTTTTCTACCAATGTTGGAGGAAATTGAAACTACATTAAGTAAAGTTTACAGCAACACTATTAGCGGCCAAATGTCACATCTGTAAGATGTTCACCAACCGCTTCTATGCATTCTGCTTTGGAAATTTGACATAATTCGCGTAAGTAAATCTTCGTTAGCGTTTAACAAGGATATTTCATCCCGCAATTCTTCGTTTTTCAGCTCTTCCATTGTTCGAGGACGTGTCTAGAAAATTTAGACGTCAAAAATCCCCAAAGAAAAAAATCGGGAGCAGTTAAAGCGGGCGATCTTTCCGGCCAAGCAATATCGCCAAACCTCGAAATTAGGCGACGCGGGAATATGCAACGTAAAATATTCATAGTATACCTTGCTGTATGTGAGGTAGCACCGTCTTGTTGAAACCAAGCATTATTTGGCTCATTCGTTGCGGCTCCGAAATAACAAAATTTTCTAACATTGCAACAACATCATCATAATCATGATCCTCGTTTGTATCGTCGTTACCGTGTTGGTGCGAAACCCTGCTTGACTTGCCTGGTGTATGGATGTTTTTGTTTATGGTCTTGTTACTCCACTAGTGCGATCGTAACACGAGAAGAGCCATTAATTTGATCCCCAATGGCAAATTGAGACCGTGACCCAGTACCAACCACCCAGGGAAAAATTCCGACCCCTGGAGTAATTCGAATCGGGAAGCGTTCGGAATAGTACATTCAAAGCCTGGCTGTCTTACCACTGAACTCCCCAGTCCTTTACAGTGCAACATAGCGATCAGAATTTACTGTAACGCGTTGGTTGGAAAAGTATGGTCCAATTACGCCGAAAGTCGACACTCCACACCATACCATCTGATCTTGGATTTTCTGCTGATCAGTAACGAAAGTTGTTTTTGTTTTTACATACCTTGTGAGATGACATGATTTAATTTATTGAGAACTTTTGCATCGTCGTTCATTATTTCTAATATTTGTGTACAAAAATTAAGACGATGAACATTATCATTCTCATTTAGTTGCTCGTCAGTCTGTATTTGTACGGATGGAATCTCTAGTCTTGGTGTAAAATACATCGCAAACTCCGGTCTGATATCTACAGTGCAAGTGAATCTGTAACCCCTCTCAGAATCTCATTCTTTAAAGGAGTTTGTCCGAGCGGTGGTAGATTAAATTGACGACTAAAACGTCTCTGTGTTAGCACATTCATTCATTCAAGATTCAGTCAAAATAATGACAAATGTCGATTGGATTACCTATGATTGGGAAAAGGGAGAAAGAAAGGGTATTAGATATATTCTTTGAGGCTTTCGCGGTTTTGTCAATATTACAATTTAGTTTCGGCTTAGACCGCGTCGTCATTTGGGAACTACACCCAGCATTATCAGGTAAGGACCGACCTGTAGCTTGTCTGCCTTTACAAGCATTTGCTCTAGAAGTTTGAGCAATATTTGTTCGTAGGTCCTGCCTGCCTAAACGGGGCCGTGTCTTAGATTATTTAAACCTTGGGGCGGACAAGGATTTGATCTTAATGCAGTTTGTTTGCCAGGACAATAATACTTAATCGGCTTATGCCTGTTAGCTGTTTGTGAACCCATACAATTTAACGTTTCGCAAGACATTGCAGCTTGCATCTTCAGAGTCCTCGTAGCACTGAATTCAAATCCGAGAAGCGGAGGTATTTAAACCTTTTTGAGCTAGTCGGGCAGAACGACGGAGTTCTAGTTGGCTGCCATCATTGGGCAAAGACGGATCCGGTTGAGCGTGATCGTGAGATCGATGATACTTAGGAGTCCTTAGAGGATAAACTACTGGAGTCCAAGCTTTACTGAATCTAAAACCATCCTCCCTGTTTATGTTGTTAGGTTGTTTCTCAATTTCAATTGCTTCACGTATGATGCAAGGGAAGTAATGAGGTACTCTGGGGAGTATCCAAGCATTGTAAAAGTCCATCTTATGCCCAGTTAAACCAGTATGTTCAGCCACCGCAGATTTTGGATGCGTTTGTGTTTTCAGTCTCGCAATCTTGACTCAAAATAACGACCCGTTTGTCCGATGTAGTTTGAGCCACAATAGCATGGGATGTTGTAGATCCCGGTTGATTTTAAATGAGGATCTGAAACCGTTTTCCAAAGTTTCATTAGTCTTAAAGACTGTCTTTATGCTGTACCTTCTAAGAACATGCCCAGTCTTATCAGTAGTGCCTTTACTGTAAGGTAGAAAAGCTAAGCCTTCCGGAGGTGCCAGTTCCTCCTTAGCCTTGGGCTATTCCGCATTACGGATTGCTCTCTGAATTTTCTGTAGCCGTTTTATTGTAATGACATTAAGAGATGAGTTTTCTCTTGTTGTGGGTGTTCTGCATCTGAGATTCGGACTGCTCTGATTGTTAGAGTTTTTTGCACAGTTACTTTCTGCATCGGGTTCACAAACAGCTAACAGTCATAAGCCGATTAAGTATTATTGTCCTGGCAAACAATTCAGATCAAATCCTTATCCGCCCTAAGGTTTAAATAATCTAAGCACACGGCCATGTTTAGGCAGGCAGGGCCTACGAACAAATATTGCTCAAACTTCGTATAGGCAGACAAACTACAGGTCAGACCTTAGCTGATAATGCTGGGTGTAGTTCCCAAACGACAGTCGAAGCCGAAAGTAAATTGTAATATTGACAAAGGGTATTAGAGTCTAGAAAATTGCAATTTAGCAACAACAATAATCGACCGAAACAGCATTCGGAAATCAACAGTAAAATATTTGCACAAGTATTATGGCAGGTAATAACCCATGTCATAAAAGCAAAGGGTTTTGTTGTTCCCTGAAGTTCTTGTTACTCAGGCAGCTATAAAGCTGTACAATTCTGATAAAACTGTCCACTTTCCTCAAATTCACATTTTACACGACGTACGATGATAAACGACGATAATATGTATTAATAACGAGCACGCTCCAAAACGGGCATTTAAAAAGTAGGCCACTTTGTGTATTAATTAATAATTAGGCAGAATTTCGTTAGTTACAGTTGTTTCAGCATATTTTGTTGATGAGCAAATTTTATGCCAATTTTACTTTCACATGTACTTTACATGCTCGACTTCATTTTTCCGTGTTGTTAGTTTCCGAAAGACGTTATATTAAGAAACGCCCAGATTAAAATGCTAATTAAGGATAAAATTTGAGCTCCGGCACATAATTATAATTTAATTAAAGATGGAGAAACAAAGGTAAGCGAAAGCTTCATCTAAAGGAAACCATGATGACCTTACAAAATACTTATCTTTGCTTTTTTGTTTCTGATTTTGTTTTGGATTTTTACAAACGAGTCAGGATTTCATCATAACTTGAAAATTTGTCTAAGAGATGTACGACACAAACGTACAACGGAAATAAATACTTCTCTATAAATTTGTGGTACGAAAGACCGTGATTATTAATTACCGTTTACTTCTGTTAGCTTAGATGAAGCTGACATCCATTTGGGTTTCCGTGGACACCGTTAAAATTATCAGGTAGATTTACTCGGTGAATTAACTAAGGGATATTTTAACTAAACATTCAAACACAAAACCCAGTTCTTTTAAGCTTAATCATTTAATCTACAAATAAAGTGCTGGTTAGTTTATTCGTTTAACGTTTGGTTTGCAGCAGCCTTGGTAATTTATTGGTAGCATTTACTTCATGATACAAGTTATATCATGCGTTTACTTGGCGAGTAAACTGAAGGGCATTTCAACTGGACATTGAAATATCAAGCCCAGTTTATTAAGGCATAGTAATTCAGTATGCTAAAGTCGCGGTTAGTGGGTTAGTTTACTCCTCAGAATAAGTTGTATCATTTGGGAGCAGCTAGTCTTTGTATATTATTAAGAGCATTTTCCTGGCCATTAACTAAAGGACGCTTTAAGTAAACATTGAAATACTAGGACCAGTACTTGTTATTCAACATGCAGCTAAAGTGATGGTTAGTATGCTTGCTTGCTTTGAAAGAGCGAGATCTAGGACGCGATTTTCCAAGCATTTCTATGCTTAGGCCATATGGCCCATTGTACAGTACACCCTAACTAAGAATTTTGCCTATCTGGGGTAATTCCAACTCCAGTAGTGATTTTTAACGTGTCACACATCGTAGTGGCACGGGACCTACGGCTTTACTTCTTATCCGACAGAAGGCGCATTTTCAGATTTTTCCCCGCTAGAAAA
>JABXWE010022511.1:0-12843 GCA_014611495.1 Limonius californicus
GGCTTCACCCAGAAAATCACACCCGAGCAAGCAAATTGTACTAAATTTACATACAAAGTTTCATATTTGGCGTTCAACGTTTTGGTTAATGTAATATTTGTGTAATTAAATGAAGTTATGGAGTTGGTTGTTTTATTGAAGTATATGAGAATATTCTGAAGTATAGAAACATAAAGGAAGCCACGAAACCCTGAGATAAGAAGTAAAAGCCGAGGTATTATAGCAAGGAGTGAGAACTTTGATTTACAAGTTGCAAATCACTAGTACAATTTACCAAAAGGGACCGGTATATAGCAATATATATATATATATATATATATATATATAGCCTTGGCAGAACTCTTTACTCAGTTATAATTCATACACATACACTATATTATTTAAGTTGACCACTATTTGTTAACTGTATTTATATAGCATTTCTGTAAATTTAAGCATTCGACGATACGGTACAAACTGGACGTATACCAAAACACATAGCCACGCTAAGTAGCCTTCAAAACTATATTTTCCTTGAAAATCGGTAATATCTATCAACAGAGACTGCAAGGGAGGCATCATTTTGCGTAAAATTCTAAGGTGTGTTATAAACACCTTAGCAAAATACTATCCAATAGACATTTTGAGGTGCACCTAAATGGCAAAACAAGTCGTACGGATTGCCGCAAGGGTCTATGCTGGCCCCCCTACTCTGTAATATTTATACCGCCGACCTACCGAATACTATCTCAAAGAAGTACATGAACGCCTACGACATAGCCTTAGTAAATCAAAACGAAGACTTTCAAATAGCACAATATATCATTTCCAGGGACTTACAGGTACTAGATGTGTTCTTCAAAAGATTGAGACTAAACCCCAATTTAAATAAAACTTAAACTTCCTGTTTGCATATTAACAATAAGCAAGCCAATTACGCCCTAATGTGTAGAGTTCAGAGACCAACTACTGAGATATAACCCCTCCCGAAGTACCTGGGGGTTATCTGAGACCGTTCGCTGATCTTTAAACAATACCTGCGCAAAACTGCTGGAAAAATCAAAAACAGTATCCTGTACAAACTGGTTGTGGCTGGGGCAGGGTCTTGAGTCTTTAAAACATCAGCTCTCGTCATGGAATACTCAAAGAGTTGGAAAGTGTACACACAACTGCGGTTGACAACCAGCTGCATGATACTATGAGAATAATATCAGGCGTTGTAAAATCGACCCCCCTCCGGTGGCTACCAGTTCTTTCCAACATCGCTCTTCCTCAAATCCGGAGAAAGTCATTACTAAAGAAAGAATGGCTTGAGTGCGGTAATATACACCTTTACACCGAGACTGCACTGACCAGAAAATTTCGGAAACCGCCCTGAATACCAGGCCAACAATTAATCACAGAAGACTTAACAATTAGTGGAGCCTGGCGTGTAGAATGGTCCAACTCCAACACAGACCTACTGTAACTTGTTCGTGACCTCACACAACGACACTCTGGATTCGACCTTCCCAGGAGGACCTGGATAGCACTAAATCACTTCCGGACCAACCACGGCCAAATGTCAGTATTGGAACCACAAATGGGCATTGTACGAAAGACCTAATTGTAACTATGACAACCCTACGCAGATCTTACACCATATAGCCACCGAATGCTCCGCCAGAATCGCTGAGCGAATTACACGAAGCTGGTTCAACGAACTGGATGTCATCGTATGAAGCTCACAATTGGTAACTTGGTTTTAGTTTTTAATTATTCTATGCTATTTTTAACTTATCGTGTATCATATTATGTATCATTATATGTCATTATGCATTGTTTGTCTAAACTTGCACGTTGTCTGTTATACTCCTATTTTATTATTTTGTAAGTGTTTATATTATAGATGTTTATTTGTTTATATACATCTATTGTTAATGCTGTTTGTAACTGGAAAACTTGCCTAGCCGCAATTCCTTGTTTGTTTGTTTGTTTGTTTTATTTAACGTCGGCCTATTTCTGCTACTATGGCTAACCACCGACGCCAGGGAGCGATCCTACCACACCTGGAAATTTAGCCTGTTTGAGGGTTCTTTTGACGTGCCCAACAACACTTGGACACGGGGCCTACGATTTTACTTGCTATCCGAGAACAAGGGCCATTTTAGCTTTTTTTATCGCTCAGAAAAAAACCACCGACCTCGGCGTCCGGATTCGAACCCGGGACAGCTGCGTGAAAGCCATACGGCCAACCTATCCGAGCTACCGGCGCCGGTCCGTAATTCCTTCTTAACATTCTTGCAATGGGATATCTAGAAAGCGTGCATAATGTCATAGCCACTTCAATTGTTTTTTTTTTTAGTATTTGTCAACATGACAGAGCAGGCAGTTCATGTTTCCGTTGCGCAACGTATAATACTTAGATTTCTTCTGAATGAGGGTGCCAAACCAAGTGATATTTTGCAAAGAATTCAAGCGCAATATGGGGAATCCACCTTATCGAAAACCCAGGTGTTTCAATGGTGTAAGAAGTTTAAGAAGGGCCGTACAACGGTCGAAAATTTGCCGCGCGCGAGACGTCCGAAAACTTCGGTAACAGAAACCAACATTGACCTGATAAACGACCTTATTACATTACAAATTATTGTTGGTAGCATCGAGGAAATCATCCATAAACATCTGCATTACCGAAAAGTTTGCGCAAGATGGGTACCCAGATTTCTGACTATGGGACAAAAACAGCGACGCGTTGAAGTGTCCACTAAGCTTCTCGGCGATATCAAGATGAACGTGATGCATTTTTAAATTCCTTACTCACCTGCAACGAAACCTGGCTTCACCATTTTACGCCAGAATCAAAAAGATCAAGTCTAGAGTGGCGCCACTCAAACTCCCCAAAACCGAAAAAAGCGAGGGTTGTGCCTTCAGCCGGTAAAGTAATGGCCATCGTGTTTTGGGATAGTGAGGGTGTTCTCTTGACCAACTTTTGAGAGAACGACGTACGATTAATGCCCCTTATTATTCTGACTTGCCCACTCAAAAAATTAAACCTGCATTTCATTCAAGAAGGAGAAACCGCCCAACAACTACAAATGTCCTCGAAAAAATGCATTGGGGGATTCTTCCACATCCACCTTATAGTCCCGATTTATCACCATGTGATTTCCATCTCTTTGGACCGCTGAAAGAGGCATTAGGTGGCTCAAAATTTGAAGACGATGATGATGTTGCCGAGTTTGTGCATGGGTGGCTTGGCGCCCAACCAAAAACATTCGATAAAAGTGGCATTATGAAACTCCCATAACAGTGGCAAAAGTGCGTAGACTTAGAGGGTGAATACTTGGAGAAATAGTGTAAAAATTGTTAAATAAAAAGTTACAGCCACATTCCGGGTCATATTTGAACCCTCCTCGTATAACACCTACACTACCGCCAACCCCTCTAAAATTACCAATGGCACCATATCATGTGTGGCACATCGTTGGAAAGATAATTTTTTTCTTCTTTTTCATAAAAATTCCTGTATAATGATGGCTTCACGGATTATGAACCAATAAAGACGAGCAAGTTTCTTAAACATACACAATGTGGCCATAAATTTTTAATCAACCGCATTAAAAGAATTTCACAATCATCCGCAACTGAACAATTAGATGAAATAACTACGCTAAGCAAGAAAATAAATTAGTTTAAAACATTTTATGAAGATCTGAATTACTAAATATTTAAGAGCCACTCAAACTAATTATCAATCCGAATATGGTAGCTTTACTAGAAGTACAAATAGAAGTTTGATTAACAAAGTCCTTACAACGCGTTAGTTAAATGGCACATATCTTACCTTTCTCGTCTTATCTACGGCTACTTGAAAATGTACTCACCTGAAAATAAAGAAAAGAGACATTAGCACAACAAACATCTAAAAGTACAAAGTATTCAAAATGCATAATGCAACCTAATATTTTAATTATGCTTTCAGGGAACATGATTTTTGTAAGTATAAACAAAACTGCTGGTCTCAAGATTCAGTAAGATGCAAGGACAATTAAGCTTAGTTCACATTATTTTCAAAACCGACAATATTGCATTATAATTAGGTAATTTAATAATGGTAATTGTTGCTTAATATGAATATATTAATATTGAACAATGTAAACCCAAACCAAGTACTTCCAACTTAAATTCTAGTTCCATCTTGATTTCCTTAACCAAATCTAAAAGTCAAACAGAAAACTAACTGCATAAAAGCATGGGGTAAACGTAAACGAGAAAATATTTGCAATTTACATACTTCTTCAGAAACTTGGGCAATAGGCATTTAAAATGTTCACAAAGCGAAGTGTATAAAGGACGAATATTTGAGCAAGACGAATCTCATCATAATTTGCTAGAATAAATTACAGATTGAATATGAATGCATAATTTATATTCGTCATTTCTAAAGAAGATTCGCGAGTCGGATTTGCAGTTTCTTTTCAGCGTCAAAGTTGCGCCGAAGCTGCATTACTCCTAAGTTTGACGAGGGTATTTCAATTATTTTTAAAAAAGTTTTTTCATCATTCAACTTCGCAATGTTCCTTGTGAAGTCATAAAGAGTTTTTTGAAAGTTAAGCTTCTAAAATTACACGTTTTGTAATTTATAAGGAAATGCGGATCGGAAAAAAAGGCAAACATTAATAAACTCTTACACAAATAACGCTTAATTATTTAAATTATGGAATTATGAAGACTGGAAAATTACCGTGAGTAGCATAAAATTAACCGAGCACTGTATATCTTAATTACACTTCCAGCAATAAATCCAGAGGAGTACCTG
Organism: Limonius californicus; assembly: GCA_014611495.1. NCBI lineage: Eukaryota > Metazoa > Arthropoda > Insecta > Coleoptera > Elateridae > Limonius > Limonius californicus. The sequence continues at coordinate 4,778 of JABXWE010022511.1, forward strand.
CGTTTATTTATTACCGCGTAAGGTATAAACTAGTTTGCAATTTACAGGCAGAATTTTTCCTTCGCAGTTTTTCGTTATGTATTTATTTCACACTCGGCATTCATAAAAGCAGAATAAATAACATCGGTGCATTTGTACAAACGAATAAAGCATGAAGCCCTTTAATGCCGGGCGTTGTGTAGATCTCCAGAAAGGCGTGAAAAGTCACACGCAACAGCTCGTGTTACATTTAGTTTCACATTGATTTGTAAATTTCGGACTGCCCTAGCAGAATATTAAATTTACGCTTCATGTCCTGTATTCCTCGCAAACATTTCTCAAAAATACGCTTTCAATTTAAACTTTCTACAAATTGAATCCATTAGTTGAGTGCAAAATTATCAACTTACATCATAAAACATATTTTGCAAAGCGATTAGTGTCATTTATAAAAGCAATATCAGAATTAAAATGAGGCCGTTTTTAAACGAAACCTCCAGGGAAAAAGGAAAACTGTTCCAGCTACAATTATTCCGCTGTACACTTCGCTGATGGACTTGTTCACTGAATTATACAGCAAAATATTAGTCTGGAAACAGTTCACTATTCGGTCTCTCGTTTTAGCCCAACAACCCTTATTTATTAGCCTGTCAGATAATTACTATCCGTAACATCCCTGTATTCCCTGCTGAAAATTTGTTTGCGACACAAACTAATGTTGGTTCGTTTGTAGCTGAAGTGATTCGTGAGTGGTTAAGACACCTGTTATGCGAGTAATAAGGAATACTTCGCCCATAACCACAGAAACGAATCACTTTAGTGGAAAATTAATTAAATAAATGATTTGGACTTTTCCGGGAAATCTGTAAAACGCTAATATGAAATCGAAAAACTACCACCGAAACTCGTGTAAACTCCATTAATTTTTCTATTGTTTTACAAATTACTTTCAAATAAAAATTATCAAAAAAATCGCTGGGTTGCGGCGATGGAAACTAAAGCTTTGTCATAAAAAAAATAACTCGAAAATTATAAAACTTAATTAGTGTGGACGTACTGGACAGTTTTAAATTGTCCAGTGTTGCTGACAGATTTATTTAGTTTATGTGTGACATTCGGCCCTGCTTTCCTTCATTATCCCTAAGCAAGTATGGCATACATTTTAATAATATTAAACAGCATAAATAAACACAAGCGAAATTAATTCATCCGAGTAAAGTTGTGCAAGGCTGTTTCAGTTGCACAACCTTATTCTTTCCTTCAGAAAAATTACTTACATTATTTGTTATCTTCTACAGAAAATTGTTCAAGGCACGCGCAAAACATAATTGATAAATGGGGCAATCCTGTGTTTATTTACTTAAAAGCTAAGATTTCAAATAGGTCAATCAGATTAAGGTCTTGCAAGCGAGATAAGCGAACATTTATTCGCTGCTCTTGTAAATAATGCCAGTTTAAATTAGATTCTAGGATTGTAACTGACCATACATTCCACGGCATGTACAGTTCTAATCTCTAAATTCCTTAAAACAACCAACAGCACAACATAGTGACACACTGTGGTAGCTAATCTAACATACTAAGTTTAAAATTACATACTAAATAACAAGTTTTTTCGTAGTAAATCCCATTGATGGAAACAGAGTTTGCGTAATTTTGTAAACTTTAGAACTACAATTATGTACAACACTATTTCGACTCAACCCTGAAACGATGCTTTATCTGGTTTCATAACAGATCACCATTATTCATTAATAAGGAAACGGTTGTGTATAGTATCAAGCAGAATAAATGAAAATATTAGCCTTATTTTGTTTGTGTAATTTTGCAGAACAGTATTGAAAATTAACATCACAGAATCTTAATTAACCATAAAACATATTTTAAAAGTAACATCTGCTATATTACGACAATTCTGTACACGTTTCCGTAAATTTAGTGTAACTAATCGCAGCAATTTATAGGATATGTTGCCTCGTAACTTCCAAATAGTATAGAACGGCTTACACAAACTGTTAAGGTGAGCCACGCCCATGAATAGAAGTCACATGCAAGACAAATCTAGACAACGTGGGGATCAGGAGATGCCCCTAAAACTAGAACAGACGCGATTAGAAAACGTTTTCCCACCTAATTTCCGTTGGCGTCCTAGATGATGGAAATCCTGTTAAACTATATGTTATTGGCATCTTGAAATTGAAGTTTCTCAATAGAACAGTTTTTGATCATGAGTATGTAACCTCTGTAGAGTACTTAGGTGTCGCCTACTGGGCGCGATTGTTTGCAGAAACGCAGTTGAGCAAAAGAAGACTTGACAGGGAAGTCTGGGCAAAAAAAGATTTGGGTGCAGCGAAGTCTGGCACTTAGAACATTTATGCAGGGAGATTTGCGCATCGGGACTATTTGGGAACAGGAACAGTTGAGTGCATAAACATTAGAATAAAGGACCGGTTTGGCGCCGGAAAACTTGGGTAGACAGATATTTGGGCACAGGAAAACTTGGGTGAAGGTACATTTAAGTACCGGGACAGTTGAGCGAAGGTACATTTGGATACGGGGAAGTCTGGGCACAGGGAAACTTGAGATTTGGACACGGCGATAGCTTGGGTACGTGGCCAGTTGGGTGCATAAACATTAGAACACAGGCACGGTTTGGAGCAGGAAAACTTGGATGGACAGATATTTCGATACAGGGAAAGTTGGGCGAAGGTACATTTAGATAGGAGTAAATCTGGGCAGAGGGAAACTTGGGTGCAGGAACATTTGAGCACAGAAATAGTTGGGTGAAGGTAAATTTAGATACAAGGAAGTCTGGGCACAGGGAAACTTGAGATTTGAGCACAGAGACAGTTTGGGTACAGGCACAGTTGGGTGCATAAACATGCCAATACAGGAAAGCCTGAGAGCAGGAAAATTTGGGTGGAGAAATACTACGGCACAGGAACGAATGGGCGAAGGTACATTTGAATACGGGGAAGTTTGGGCACAGGGAAACTTGAGATTTGGGCACAGCGACAGTTTGGGTACGGGGCCAGCTGGGTGCATAAACATTAGAACACAGGTACGGTTAGGCGCAGGAAAACTTGGGTGGACAGATATTTGGGCACAGGGAAAGTTGGGCGAAGGTACATTTGGATAGGGGTAAATCTGGGCACAGGGAAACTTGGGTGCAGGAACATTTGAGCACAGAAATTGTAGGATGAAGGTAAATTTGGATACAAGGATGTCTGGGCACAAGTAAACTTGAGATTTGAGCACAGAGACAGTTTGGGTACAGGGACAGTTGGGTGCATAAACATACTAATACAGGAAAGCCTGAGAGCAGGAAAATTTGAGTGGAGAAATACTACGGCACAGGAACAAATGGGCGAAGGTACATTTGCATACAGGGAAGTTTGGGCACAGGGAAACTTGAGATTCATTCATAGGGGCTGTTTGGGTATAGGGACAGTCTGGGTGCAGAAAAACTTGGATGGAAAGATATTTGCACACAGGGACAGTTCGACGAAGGTAGATTTGCTTATAGGGAATTCTGGGTAAAGGGAAACTTGAGTGCAAAGACATTTGGGCACAAGACATTTGTATACAGGAAATCGCAGATGCAGGGAATCTTATACATATATTAAGTATGTAGTATTGGGATTCAATTATTACAATTTAATTAAATAAAATGTATTAAGTAGGTATTGATTTTGTGTAGTTACTAGCGTTTGTCTTAATTAATATAGTTACTGTCACATCAACAAGATTCTTATGAAGCACTTGATTTGAATTATACTTTTTCTATATTGATCAAATTGAATAGTTTACATATTTCAATAATTACCATACTTCTTCATCAAAATAGAATATAAGATAATGTACTTGCACCCTACGTATCTGCCTCCAAACATCACTGTGCTCGCAAGCAATACATCTAAGCCAAAACAACCGCGCTTAATAGACAACTTAAACATCCAGGTCTCGTATGCATTGTGTGTTTGGTCAGAATTTATGGAATGGAAATTTTCTTTGAAAGCTGTGGTACCAATTATCCTGTGATTTACTAATGCTGAGAAACATCTATTACCGTCTTGTGGATATCCTGGTAATATAAGCACTATAGGTATAGTTTAAAAAAAGCGAAGCGATTCGAATACATCTTCAGCAGACGCTACCTGTACTCGGTGATTGTTATTCTTATCACTTGTTTCTTGTATCAGTTGCACTCAGAAATACAATTAATAAAAATGCATTTGCTGGAGGTAGAATATTGAGGCATAAATGTGTATAATAACTTGCTCATATAACAGTAAAATAACCGATATATTTGCCATGACACATAAAATCAAACAGATTATATCTGCTTAAAATATTTCTATAATAAAGTATTTAAAATATATCTCACAAGCTCAAATTTTACAAGAAGTTTAGTTTTGTTTGTGAAGCTGTCAGTTTACGTCTTCACCGTTTTATCAAAACAGACACATCATTAATTTGTTCTTTTGAAAATTTCCGTAAGAGTCTTGTCTATTTAAACTTTATTACTTACTCTTTGTATAATTTTTACACAACTAAAATAAAATAACTGCGACCCTCTTATGACAACAGAGCACGATTTTCAATAAAAAAGACAAACAGAATAATTAGAACGAAATATGTAGGCTTCAAAACTAATAAAAGATTTTAAAATATATAGTTTAACCTCCTGTCAGACCGTGGTTTTTACATGCTGTGGGTAATATTTAAATGTAACCTCAACAAATAAATGTTTGTATAATCATACGTAGCTTCCGCCGGTTCTTAACAAAAACGGGCAGCAATAAAAGGTTTTAGACGAGCGCCAACAGGTTTTGGAAATGCTGAAGGTAAACTAAGTATAATAGGGCAGTAAATACCGCTAAACGCAGACCTTCTTGTTTAAACATTCACACTACCGTCCCGTCTCCCGGAACCGCTTTCGCATTACTTCAGAGGAGTGTGGGCGCCCTCTACATACTATCCATTCATGCAACATGCACCCTAACCTTAACTAAGTGAAATACGGCCGCCTCAGCCGGAGTTTGATCCCGCGGCCGATTAAGCCACATTTCACTGTGATCTCGACTGACAGCGCTTGTTCGCACTGCCCCATCGAGATCCCACAAACGCAGACTACCTAAAAAATTCTTGCTAAGAGTGCTAGGACATCATCTATGTGTATTTTAGCGTAATATATTAATAGCGTTCACGAATATGCAAACTGATTGATACGCGTTTAACCCCTGTACTAGGGCGAGGTGCGATATTAGTGTTGCCATTTTGTGTATTACAATATGTGAATATGAACTTCAATAGCAAGTCCAGCTAGCAGCGGTACTGGCATCGCGTCTATATAAAATATATTGCACAAGTAAGGTTATAGTATATATCCCACGAAGTGCTATATGCCTTTACCCAAATAGTTGCGTTTCATCTACTTGGTACTGTATCTGGTTTACGTGTACAGCGTCCTACTATTGTTATTACACAAGATTGATGTGTCTATGTAAGTAGTGGTTGGAAGCAGTGGCGTAGTAAATATAACTAGCTATGTGAGTAGATAGTATGTGTGTAGCAAGTTTTCTCATACCGCATCCAGTAATCGTCGTGAGGTAGTCAGCTGGCAGAGGTGGTCTCGCATGGCGCCTATCTAGGATTATATTTGTCCTGAATGTTACATTAATGTCAGAACGGCATGGGCTGATTTTTACGTAGGGAAAAAGCCAATTAATTATACTCTCCCCATCACATCTGGGAGCGTCCCCCGCGACTTCTATAAATAACTGTGTCTGGCTGGACATAGTCCAGTTGCAGAGCTCCCTCGTGAATATTGGTGCACCAGAAAATATCCATAATTGTAGTAATGAATCTATGTTTGCGACTAACTGTGACCGCATTAGCAAGCCTGTAGATGAGCTTCAATGTTCCGTTCAAATCCCAACCGAGAGAAAGTGGAGGACACTCGGTAAATTTAACATAATCATCATCATCATCTGACATGGAACTGACTCGAGGGTCCAATATTTATTGACAGATCAGCAAGACTGTGTTTTATAATTTGTTGCATGTCACTTATGTGTAGTGGCCAGTAAGGTCTATTATCCGTTGGTATCTCCTGGTACCCCATAAATTAAATGCAGGAGCAGAGGACTGCTGTCTTAAATAATTTTTATACGCCCCACGTATGACCGACTCTAACACTATAATAACTGTAGTAAATGAAGAAATTGTAGTTATAATTTCTACAAGTCACTTGGTTGTTCTAGTGACCCCAAAAACTTCCTCGTATAGCTCCAAAACCAACCTCCTTTAAAATCGATCCTTTCATATAGCAGGAGATATAAAAAATACAAACAAAGCACACGTTAAGATGCCATAAATAAAAATATAGACACAAAAAAATATCTAAGGGAAACAAATTTAAAAACAAAGGAGGCCTAGACAGTGTAATGGAAGCAGACAAAATATAGTATCCACTTTAGAGAAACGTCAGGTGAATATGAACCACTTATTCTTATAGAAGTACTCGGGGCAACTACGAAACAGATCGCAGCCCTTTTTCGAACTACTTCGCCGATTTATTCGTTATTTACAGTGCGAAATTGTGACACTAATAGTAATTTTATTCCCCCTATTGTGCTCGTCGGCTCCTTGTTCTATTGCGAAAGGTCTCTAACGGATTGACATTATTATTCATTGTACGTTCAACAGCTCTAGTGTGTCGTGCACCCTTGTTGAAGAGGAAAGAAAAGAATTCGAAAGCAACAAGTTAAATTAACCGTAACAACCGCACTCGCGTACAGAAGACATACTTCAGCAACTAGAAAAGAATCGTAAAAGAGACTCGGCCAGTGTTTGCGAACAGTCTTTATAAAATCTCGCAAAAACCGTCAAGCATTTCTCACAGGATTCGGGAAATGTATCAAAGCGTAGTCGAATAAAACACGACTGTTTAAAATCTCTGATTTATACGCTGCGAATCTCTAACAAGAACCGCCAGATTTGAATATAAACATAAATCAGTTTACGTATTTTTGTTTTCATTTCAAGAAGAACTGAGAGGATAAGCTTGTTTGATTAAAACTTGCTTTCCGAAATGCGAGATTAGGTAACTTCTGAACAAATACATTTTCAATAGAATTAAATCTGCTCAATTTCGCAATTAAATTAGTACGACTTCCTCGTGTAAAATTATTGCTCAACCTGACCCAACCGCGAAACAAAAGGAAAATTATTCCGTTATATTCCAATATCGCAGTCTTTGTTGGTGATCAAAAGGTAAGTTCGCTACAATTCAAAAAATTAGCATACATTTAAATATCTGACGACAAAAGCCACAACAAAACAAATGGATATGTTATTCGAATGGAACTTCCATCTATTTGCGTTTTCCAAGCTATCACAGCACTGAAATTTAAAATGTTAATTTACATATTAATGCTTAAAAGAAAATCAGAAATTTACACGGAGTACAAAAATTCTAGACGCAGTTTAAGAAGCACATTGTATGGCTACTGTATGAATTATTTATGTCATGTAGATCGACCATGTTAAAATTGTATTTTTACAGAAAGAGATTATAACAACAATAAAATCCGCTATTCTTGTAGGGTATAGAGCAAACATTCTTTCTGGTTTAATATACTCAGTCACATGAAAATCGCAACACCAAGAAGGTGTAGGAATTTTTTGACCAAACTTGGCAGAAACGTTTAACTACTAAAACGTAGCAGTTGATTAAAATTTTAAAGTAAAAGAACAAAATATAAACACAGTTTTCATTTGGGTTGGTCCCCCCCTATTGGTTACACACTCCCCCACTCTTCGTGGCATCGATTCTAACAGATGGTCGATTTCCTCTTGAGGTATTGTGTCTCAAGCAACCTGTAATTCGTGCTGTAGAGCTTGCAGCTTCTGCGGATGATGCAGCAAGTTCCTCAGTCGTCTCCTCATAATGTCCCAAACATGCTCGATGGGCGAAAGATCAGGAGATCGGGGTGGTCATGGCAAGAGATTGACATTATCCTCTACAAATCGGTCCATAGAACGTCTTGCAATTTGGGGACGGGCATTATCCTGCTGGAAAA
>JABXWE010022512.1:0-10180 GCA_014611495.1 Limonius californicus
TGTTTTAAAGATATGAACTTTAACACTCTCGTACAAGAAAACTAAGCTCCAAATACCTACTTTTTTTTGAAGATTTGTATTAAGCATTCATAAAGGAAAAATTCTACCTGAAGCTTTTAAGGCATTTAAAGGACACCCTGTATAATAAAACCTGTTATAACCGTTACAGTCGCTCCGCATGTTATTACGAACTTCTGGCTCTAAGCTAAATCCAGGCGCCCGTCCCTACGTGAACGGACCGTTACACCACGCCAGTACGTCAAATTTGTTCAGCACAAGGTTAAAACGCTCTTGGGTCGCTTTCTTAGATCCAAATTGAACATACTACTGCCCAGCATCGAGGGCTATGTTAGGCAAGATCAGGAAGTCTTATTATCGGGTTTTGCTTGTCGTTTCAAGTCTGTACTTGAGATTATAGCAGAGTGCAGAAGCAGTTATCTCTCGGTACATACTTAAATAACACATCGATCGGCTTGTAGCCAATACCAATGATTTTTACCATGTGCTGACTCATTCCCGGGTTTTGGCAACACCAACTCATACCTCACTTACACTTATACACGGTCGTAGGTTTCTCCATCTACATCTCACTTACCAGACAATACCTATGGGAGACCATTACCTTTGGGCACTACGAAAACTAGTGTTTCGCCCAGGAAGACAATCCGACACTCCGTACTATCCCTCTTACTTCTTATAATCCTCCTGGGAAAGTAGCCAAGAGTCAGGAAGCCGTGATGGCGCTACCACATTATGAACTTAGCTTTTGCATTCCATAGTTAGCACTGAACATTGCTGGGTATTTCCGCTTTAAACAAAAGGCACAACGTGCTCTTTCTGGGCATTAACCACATCCGTTTTAAAAAACTCATTAACATATCCTTAGATTTTCTTCTATTTGTACCAAGATGGTAATATCTGTACCATGAGATTGTTATGTTCGTTTGAGTTTTGCTGCTTAGCCTTTGAAAGTTCCCATATGTGCCGTTTGACGTAAGTGTGTAGTCTGAAAATGCCGACAAAAGGCAGTTCTTGGAACTTTTCGCTTGCAGATTTGCCGGAAGGCACACGTGCAACAAGATTGTTCTAGAAAACTTTTGTAGGGTGGGAGTTTTTGCGGCCGGGGGAAGTCAGTGAACGCTAGCCTCTGGAAGTGGACGGACGTGATTTTTGGAAACCGGGTTAGTTGTTTGATTTTTCTGCTAAATGAATTTATCGTTTCGTTTTCTGCTTTAGGCAAAAGAATCTTCGACTTGTGACGGATTAAATATATTAGCAGTGCGTCAGCTTTTTGTAAAGACAATTCAGTGAATTTGTTCTCTCGACTGGGGCGGAATAAGAGCTTTCAACATCGTGAGAGTCTCCTTTCAGCCTTTGCAAGTGGCCATCCTGTGCAACGGCGGATTTTTTGGCATTTACAGTTCTCGTCCTTCTTTTCTTTGTTAAAGGAAGTCCTGGACTTGTGTTTCCCTCATGATCTAGTCTTCAGGGGCGTGCCTGCGAATTTTTCCTGCTTCCCGAAGATTCTAGGAGCACCCCAATTGTGCCTCTCTCTACTCCGTACCGAAGAGAAAACTAAGGTAAAAATTGCCAATTTACTGTACAGTGTTTGTTTTTCCCTGTTTCGTTAAAAACTATGAAATAGAACAGTTTAATTCCTTGTAATATTAAAAGTGAGGCAACCTCCAGTTGCCCAATATTTCATTATTCGGTTAGGTTAAAGTTAATTAATTTCTGTAAACTCGAACGTCACTGGCTGCGTAGATCAGTTCATTAAAGTAAATGTCGCAAGCCACTGGCGGTGAGTCTATCCTGTTTGAACGTTCAACCTTCCCACTGTGTTTAAATACAATTATTACCGTTTTGGATATTTTTCTTGTACTATGTGTATTACAAATTTCAAACAGCAGTAGAATTATATTTGCCTTCAAATTATACTTTCTGTGTATTTTTATTGTATTGTGCATGAACTTTTTTGAGGTGTGTCCGATTCCCATAAGTTGCTGGCTTGTCGGCCTTTTACGAGAACCTGCAATCAGCTGTGATTTGGAAGCTGGCGCCTACTAATTTTGACTTACTCTGTACACAACTAGGTACGATTTCCCTCCCGTTCCTCGTGAACCACCCATACTCCTCTGAGCTAAGCTGAAGGCCTTTTCCACCTTTCCTGTTGCGGATCGGCGAAAAAGCTCGTTTGGCCCGTAACAAGATGTTAATTATTTTCCAGTACCTCCAAATATATTCTGATAATGCTGTTAGCGAAACATTTACATGAAGGTTTTTGATTTACGACTGTCTGCCTCTTGACATAGTAAATTATGATTACACTCAATCGATAGCTACATTCATTACTAGAGTGTAAATTCGCCTTCGTAAAACATTAGGTAACTAATTGTGATTTGATTGCTTTTCAATAATATGTTTAAGGGGCTTGAATCATATGTAACATAACAAACATCACGAATTGTTGAAACAAAATCTGAATAAATTTCCACCAAATAATATTTGTTGAAAGTGACTAATTCTTTTTGGTAATAAAAATTATAACTTACAGAAAGTACAAATCATAACGTTTTGTCTAAGAAAATTGCTATCGAATTTTAGATATGAATATATGGACAAGCATAAAAGTTTCAAGAAATCTGTATAAAATAGTATCTCCTCTTTTTCATCTTAGCAGAATGTGGGGTTTGGCGCCATTTTCTATCAATTTACATAGGTCTGGTTTTATGGTAAAATTGTCGTTAAAGTACAGCATCTACAGTCTCCTGATTGGATCAGCATTGTGTAAGCTAGCTTTCCCCAAACTTAAATACTACCAAGAACTACAAACGCTGACTAATATCTTTAGTTAGTTTCAGTATATACAACTTAAGTACAGTAATACAAGGAGAAGTAATGAAGCATCTAATGTCAATAGAAACTACTGTTGCCGTACAATTAAATGTGCTCATTGGTATTTTCGGTTTAATAATTCGTCTCCCACGTCTTTTTATATACTTAAATTGCATTGAACAGGTATTGTATTAATAGTTTTTTTATAGCAGGAATTCTCAACCATGGAATAACAGTCTCAAGGTCACTGGGAAATAAAAATAAGTAACTGGTGTGCAAAATTAATCTTGAAAAAGTAGGTTGATGCTAAATTTTCTTAACGTTAACGTATGTTGTAGCTTATTGGCGCGTAAATAGCCTCACTTATAGATCATTTATATAATTTATATTATCATTGGTTACAATCAAACGTCGATGGTGGATTTGCCATTATTGATCTCACGAAACACTTTTACATACCGATTAATTACTTGTTTTAATTGGATATAGTCAACGGCAGCATCTGGAAATTATGCACACATATTGAATTATTCCAAATCTTACTAATCGTGGTTCCATTTCAAAAATCAATGCTTGCTCTTCCAATTTGTTAACCTATTAATATTAAATGGCGGATAGAAAAAAAGCAACATCATGTGCAGTAACGGCTCATGTGATACCATCGAATGTAGATAACGTATTAAATGGATATAATGACGAAAACAAAAATTGTTAAATGTTATTACGTCGAATCTAAACATTTGGAATGTAAAAACATTAAATAAACAACAAGCCGAATCCAATAACGTCGAATGTGAAAATGAATATTATTACATATTATTACAAATAACGATAAATGCAATAATTTTTGTACCATTCGAGATTACTTAATTCGATTTTCTTGTATTGAACGTTTTTGCGTTACAAGTTATATTCGACACTTATATGTTCAACGTTATTTCATTCCTCATTTTTACTATTCAATATTTTTCTACTCGATATGATCACTTTTCTTACCATCAAACATAATTTTAATTAGACATTATTTATTATATTCGATTTTTTACTTTGGAAGTTTTTATGTTCAATATTTATGTGTTCATCGTCCAACGTGCAATCCTCATTTCTACTATTTAATATTTTTGTATTAAATTTAATCACTTTCTTTACCATTTTACTTCGATATCATAGCATTCGATTTATTCGTATTTCAAATCTTTGTGTTCGACATCTATCTGTTTAAAATTATTGCATTCCAAATTTTTACTATCCTATATTTTTGTACTCGATGTAATCAGTCTTTCGTTAATAAGATTTCAATGATTGTGTATTCTATATAATCATGTTTTATCATTCGTCATTATTCAATTCATTTTAACTTTCTAAATTTTATGTACAATATGTTGTTACGGGACAAACGAGCATTTCCGTCGACCCGTAACCGGGTAGGTGGAAAAAGGCCTACAGCTTAGCTCAGAGGAGTAGGGGGAGTTCACAGAAATCGCTTACGGGAGGAAATCTTCCTAGTTGTTTACAGAGTAAGTCAAAATTAGTAGGCGCCACCTTCCAAATACAGCTGATTGTAGGTCTTCGTGGAAGGCCGAGAAGCCAGCAGCTTACGGGAATCGGACTCACCTTTATTGTGCCTCCTCCTATATATATGAAGCTTGCAAAATTCGTACACATACAGATACAGAATGCACAATAATAAAAGAGGCAGTAAACTTTAACACACGTATAATTGAATTATTAAAAAAAAATGACAAATGTACAAAGAAATGACAGCAAATGGTGATTTTATAGTTCCATATTACAAGCTTTTAACTTGATCGTTCAGACAAAAAAAAACTATTTATATTTTTCAAAACACCTACGTGGCCAGCGACGCCGGAGCATACAGGAATGACACCGTATATATAAAAAAAAAAGTATTCTACACTTTGTAGTACACAAAAAAAGACAGTCGGTGACTGAAGGTCGCTTCTTGTTACATAAAAAAAAGGTTCAATCCCTTGAAATTTTGCAAGCTGACGCGAAAAAGGATTCTTTCTTCACGGCACAAAAAAAAACTGAGTTCTTTACCTTGAATTTCGATGCAGGCAGGCATTCTGGTGGTTTTCCAGATACAGGCAAAAAGGTAGACGTTCTTCGGGAAAATTGCGAGAAGAAATATTTGCTGCACAACCCTCGTACTTCGTCGCGGCAACGGCACAGGTACAGGAACAGCGAATGGGCTCGATACTAATCCGCCAAAGGCGATCGGCTAATTCGCAATGAATTGCCTTTTCTGGGTTAAAATCCTAGCGTACTTCTATAAAATCCGACATTGTCGATATTCTGTTTTCACCCCATGGTAAAACAGCGAAACGGAAATTACCCAAGGTATACCCATCGAAAAACCCAAGCCGGCACTTGCAGCACTCAATTTATTTACGGCCCCCCGATTGATGGAATTTCGGAGACCGGAGTCTGGCGAAGATCTAAAACCAACTCTTTAATTTCGTAACGGCCCTCGTAGATGGAATGAGCGACCGGAGCCATCAGAGATGTAAAACTGACTGCGGAACTCTCACAACGGAAACCTGCATTTTCCCCCAAAATACTGCAGCATATTACGAAATATCATGAAGTATTCCAGAACAATTTTGGCACGTGAACTCGCAGAACGCGTCCAGGGCCAAGCGCGAACAAAATAATATTCGGCAATTCCGGCTTACAAAGAGAACTGTCAACATAACTCAATCTTTAAAAACAAAATAATAACGACAACTGTAACCAACATAAAACTGCAGTTAAAATCAAGTTTTTAATTCCTATGGAGCGGCAATTAAATTAGGAAATTAATTCGAATGGAGCGGCAACTAGATTGTGACCAATTCAAATGAAGCAGTAAATTTTTAAAAGAACATAACAATGTGCGTGTTCCACGTTAACACATTTCTCATTTCTGCTATTTAGCATTTTTCTACACGATCTATCACTTTTAGTTTGGAAGTTTTATGTTCAATATTTATGTGTTCAACGTTCAACGTGCATTACTCATTTTTATCATAATATTCGATTTTTTTATATTTCAAGTTTTTATGTGCTACATGACGATGTGTTCAAAATTACAGCATTTCAAATTTTTGCTATTCAATACTTTCTAACTCGATGTAATCAGTCTATTACCATTAAGATTTCCATGTTTTCGTATTTTTGTATAATCATGTTTTACCATTCGTCATTATTCTATTCGTTTTAACTTTATAAGTTTTATGTTAAACATGTGCGTGTTCAACGTTAATATATTCCTCATTTCAGCTATTTGGTATTTTTCTACAAGATCTAATCACTTTTTTTTCATTAAGCATAATTTTATTCGTCATTATTGTATTCGTTTTTTTTACTTTGCAAGTTTTTATCTTCAGTATTTACGTGTTCAACGTTCAACGTGCATTCCTCATTTTTACTATTTAATATGTTTGTATTGAATGTAATCACTTTCTCTACCATTTTAATTCGATACCATAGTATTTGATTTTTTTACTTTGCAGGTTTTTATGTTTAGTATCTATGTGTTCAACCTTCAACGTGAATTCCTTATTTTTGTATTGAATGTAATCACTATCTTTACCATTTTCATTCGATATCATGGTACTCGATCTTTTTATATTTCAAGTTTTTATGTTCGACATCTATGTGTTCAAAATTATTGCATTCCAAATTTTTGCTATTCAGTATAGTTTTGTACTCGATGTAATCATCTTTCATCGTTAAGATTTCAATGTTTTTGTATTCAATGTATTCAAGTTTTATGTTCAGTATTTATGTGTTCAATGTTCAATTGCATTCCTAATTTCTACTATTTAATATTTTTGAATTGAATGTAATGACTTTCTTTACCATATTAATTCGATATTATGGGATTCGATTTATCATATTTCAACTTTTGGTGTTAAAAATTATATAATTTCAAATTTTTGTCATTCAATATTTTTGTACTCGATGTAATGAACATCTTACGATGTAATTTTTTTGCCATTCGGCATTATTCTGTTCTTGTTCATATTCGTATTATCAAGGTTTTCACCTTTTGCCAATCGGCATTTTTATTCCACTCTGTTGCATCTGACATTTTTGCTATTTTGGCATTATTCTCATTAGAGATATTTGAGAAACCGAGACATTATTGATTTCGGCATTTTACCTCTAAATGGTTTTCCTTTGTTATAATCGTAGGATTGCCACCGTAATCAATATCGTACTTTTAAAATGAGATTATATTCTAAGGTTACTCTCACTTTGACGATTTATTGTGAGCTTATGATAAAAATCATGACGTAACAGGTTATGGGCAGTAGTGCTGAAATTGTGAGGTTACGTTAAACTTATTAGATTAACAATTTACACGTTTTATTTAGCTCTTAAACAGATTTTTGTCATTATATTCAATTTTTAATTAGAAATTTAAGGTTGTAGTGAAAAGTTTTTAAATATTCTACATGGTGTTACCAAAAAAAGGGGGGCTGAGAATTACTGTTGTAGAATTTCATAAAATACAATTTCTTAAATATTTTCTTAATATAATAATTTACAGATCGACTCCGTTCTCCCTATCTCTAATCCCTCTACAGCAAGGAACTCATCCATTCGAATTTTAGTAACAGTAATTGGAATACAAACAATCTTTATGACATTTGACTTATATCTGGGCGGCATCAGCGGTTTGGCTCATAGTGAAAACTCAATCAATTTTCTTCCTCATTATCTTTCATATTATGTAGTTCTAACAATAGCTTTTCAATATGCCCATATGGTGACTGCCATTGAAGGAAGAATTACACGTTTGAACGCACATTTGTCACTGGATGATACTACACAATCATATAGCCTTTTGAAAGCGATTGGTAATTCTAAAACGTTGCAACGTACTTCTAGAGGTAAATCTTACGATTTTAGCGACGTCTAATGAAAACCAAAGTCGCTAGATGACTTAGGGTAGGCTAGCAACCCCAACCGAAGTCGCACTCTACCATTTTAGATAAAAAATCTTTCTGTCGTTTGAATCGAAAATATATTTAATCAAATAAAACCAAAAATAAATATCGACTGTAAGATTTCTAAACGTAAAATAAATGGTAACAAACCTGAAAGATTGGTAGCTAAACCATAACACACCCATTTTTAAATCTTATTTTCGCAATGTAACAAAATTTGGAAATAATCGATGCCAAGACACTTGGACGAATATCAGCGAGAATTGCCAGCAGATGTACTTGACTACAAGAAGTTTCAAGCAACTGCAGTTCGTTGTGTCAGACTGTTCCGCGAAATAGGAAGCATACGACGAAAGAGTGGCAGTGCACGACCATCAGTATGTATACTTTACATAATGACGATAATGTTCTACGATTCAATTTATTTACTGGTGCGGCCAGATTTCATAGGACAGGACTTGCTGATTCCCACAACATGTGATCGTGATCGTTTTAGCAGACCGTTCCGTGAAACAGAAAGCATACGACGAAGGAGTAGCAGTGCACGACTATCAGCATGTATACTCTACATAATGATGATAATGTTCTGCGATTAAGTTGATTTACAGGTGAGACACAGTTTCATAGGACATAATTTGTTGATTTCCAGAACGTGTGATCCCGATCGTTTTATCAGACCGTTCCGTGAAAAAGGAAGCATACGACGAAGGAGTAGCAGTGCACGACTATCAGTATGTATACTCTACATAATGATGATAATGTTTTACGATTAAATTTATTTACGGTTGAGACACGGTTTCATAGGACACGATTTGTTGATTCCTAGAACATGTGATCGTGATCGTTGTATCAGACTGTTCCGTGGAACAGGAATCTTACGAAGAAAGAGTTGCAGTGTACGGCCATCAGTATGTACACTCTACATAATGATGATAATGTTCTATGATTAAATTGATTTACGAGTGAGGCTCGGCTGAGGCTGTCATAGGACAGGATTTGTTGATTCCCAGAACATGTGATCGTGATCTTGTATCAGACTGTTCCGTGAAACAGGAAGCATACCAACGAAAAAGTAGCAGCGCACGGCAATCGTTATATATACTCTAGATAATGATGATAATGTTCTACGATTAAATTAATTTACGGGTGGGGCACGGTTTCATAGGACAGGATTTGTTAATTCCCAGAACATTTGATCATGATCGTTGGTTCAGACTGTTCCGTGAAACAGGAAGCATACCACGAAAGAGTAGCAGTGCACGACCATCAGTATATAAACTCTACATAATGATAATAATGTTTTATGACTAAATCTTTTTATGGGTGAGTCATGGTTTCATAGAACAGGATTTCTTGATTCCCAGAACATGTGATCGTGATCGCTGTGTCAGAGTGTTCCGTGAAACAGGAAGCATACGGCGAAAGAGTGGCAGTGCACGACCATCAGTATGTATACTCTACATAATGATGATAATTTTCTACGATTAAATCTATTTACGGATGAGGCAAAGTTTCGTAGGACAGGATTTGTTGATTCCCAGAACATGTGATCGTGATCGTTGTGTCAGACTGTTCCGTGGAACGTTGAAAATGGCTATTCGATTAACACAGAGAGGAAGGAGGGTTCGCAGAAAATAATTGTAGGGAAAAAGTCTTGATTGTCACAGTATACGGGGTAAGTCAAAATAATAAGTGGCGCCACCCTTTCAAGTCGCAGCTGAACAAAGATTTTCGTGAAAGGGATGAGGACCGACAACTTACCAGAAGTCAAACCTACCTTGTTATGGTTCCTCCTCACCTCAGTATTTTTCATAAAATACATACAAAAAGAAAATACACAAAAATACAAGTCATAGGCTATTAAACACTAGGTATGTCTCCGCTTAGCGAATTTGCTATTTTTGACCTTTATTAGCTGCTGCTCTAAATAAGGAAGATGTTGATTCGCCGAACCATTCTCGGAGGTTCCTCAACCACGATGTTCTTCTTCTACCTGGACCTCTTTTCCCTAAGATCTTGCCTTGTGTGCTGAGGTGTAGAATGTTGTACTTCTCGCGGTGTCTCATTACGTGGGCAAAATACTCAAGTTTCCGAATTTTGATTGTTTCTATTATATCAGTTTGTTTTACCCATGCAACTGAACATCTCCTCATTTCTTACTCTGTCCGCCTAGCTTATATGGAGGATGCTCCTATAGACCCACATTTCAAATGATCTCAATCTTTTAAGAAGAGCGTCGATCAATGTCCAGCTTTCGGAACTATACAGGAGTACAAAAAATATGGAACAGTTCACCATTCCCACTTTTAGTTGTAAGCTTAGATTTTCACCGGTTAATATCTTTTTCATTTTAAAGAAACCTGTTCTTGCCTTTTCTATGCGAATTC